>JAOTRR010000038.1:22928643-22943263 GCA_028570945.1 Gogo arcuatus
AGATAGCGTGATTATAAATAACTTGCTTCTATAAGTGTGTCCTATATGGTCAAAAGGTGCAACTGTGTAACCAGGAAATTCGTTATAGTTTTCGCATTAAGTCTATTTTGTTGAAGTTACCAGCTGTTCACTGATGGAGACTTGAGTGCAAAACCGTTCATGACAACTACAGTCCTAAAGTTATCATGGCAGTTGTAGTCCTAAACCATCATAGCAAAACTGTAAGTGTCCAGAGCCATCTTCTAAGCATATCTTTAGACTGTCCATATGGGGCCATCCTCCACACATACAAAAACACAAGATGGCAATCAAAATCACACACACTTTTTATATTACAGTTGTCCTCTGTTAGTAACTGGACATTTCTTGCTGAATTGGCTCTGTTCTAGAAGCCATTCACACAGGAATAATTATATATTAATATAGTTATGATGTTTATATGGTTTAATCAGTATACATATCAGTACCCTTAATTAAATAAAGCTGACATTTTCCATTTCAGCCTCACAGCTGCTGTCTCATTCCAAATCCAATGTAATGGTGCACAGAGCTGAACTAACAACTGTGCCAGCATCTAGTCTAGTTAGCTAAATACTGCACTGCATAAAAGGCATGCAGTGTGCTAACTGAAATCTTCAATAGATAGAGACGTTTTATGTAAGTATAAAGGTTACAGATGCATTTATCCATCCTGCAAGACCCAGGAGAGGTGAAAGTGTAGAAACACTGGTTCTGGGTGAGCCAGGAGAGTAGGCAGTCCTTTTGTACCTGAGCAGTCCAGGATGAAGAGTAAGCTGAGAGCAGACAGAGAGCAGCCTGCACTGCGTGCCTCTTAATCCCCAAACCCAGTAAAAGCATCTCGTTCCCAGATGTCATTAGTCTTGCTTTCTCTTCCCCCAGCAGAAAAACACATAGTTATGGCAATGCCAATCTGTCCCACATATCACAACACAACACTAATTCTCTCTGGATCAGATCCATGGGTGTGGGGTGTAAAAAAAGGCACAGCAGGCAGATAGCAATAGAGAAGCAGTGATCAAACCCACAGTAAGGAAATGCACTAGCACTTTTATTTGAGGTTCTAGTTGAGGTTTTAGTTATGTAGTTAAGTTTAAGGTATGTAACCAAATATGAATAAAAGCACACACTTCATTTTTACTTGTTGTTTTATTTTATTTTTTTTAGAAAGACTGAAAAAGGGCAGCTGATTGAGACTATAGGTATGCTTCAGGACTGGGATTTCATGGGACGCAACAAAAAAGTTGTGCAAAACGGACTCTTTTACTTTCATGTAGGTGGGGGTGAACAGTCAGACATGATGCTCGCAGGAGAAACATAGACCAAGCTCAATAACATGAGATGCATTTCGAGTAACATGCACATCTCTAATTCAGACCAAATAAGCACTCGAGTGATGTAGTTGATGCTAAGGAACTTGAACAGTGCCTCTGCTGACAGTGCTGGCGTCTCTAGCTCTGAGTTTTCTTTTCTATTTTCTAGTGATTCTGGGGTCATGGATTCATATTTAATGTAAAAGAAACCCTCCAGTTTAGACCATAAATCCAAATACAGATACAGACAGAGATAGTGGCATTGTGTTACCTCTCTACTGGGAGCCAGTCTAGCAGGCTGAAGCTGGTCATGTCATTGTAAGAACAGTAAAAGCCTGCTGTGATGGACTATGCTAGGACACTGTTCTGTCCAACTGCTGCTCAGCATGCATGGGCCTGTTGAACCAGGACAGAACTTCATTGCACCTGCACAGCAGGTCACTACAGTGCACTGTATTGCGCACATGCACACACACACACACACTGACACTCTCATGTGGCAGAACACACACAGGAAGCATATCCTCCCAAGCCAAACTAAAGAGAGGAAATATATACATGACATCAATATCAAGATGACAATGAACAAAAGCTAGCAGCACTCAGTCAGTCCTGATGTGTGTTTCAACTTAATCACTTATTCAAATAATAAACAGTGCTTCAAGCAGTTATGTAACTATTGTTTTACAATACCATGAGGAAATGACACTGTCAAACTTGAACCAAGACACAATTTCATGACCCTAATTGCATAAGTTTCAGAATATATAGGTCATGGCATTGCTCCCAGACAGCACCCCCATAGTCAGTGGTGACTGGGAAGACAGTGGAAAACCACAGAGATGCTTGAGATTACATGAGATGATATTTGCAATCACTGAAACACACAGACACAACCACTACATGCATGCTGGTCAGATGTGGTTCAGCAAACTTTTGATGACCGTTATGAACGCTTTCAAAATATAGAGAGTATATTACTAGAGAATACAGTATAAACCAATAGTATAAACCACTATAAACCAATTTAAATATTTTGACACTAATTAAAGACAGACAGTGTATTTTGAGAGAAGGTTTGAAACCTTCATGTGCCTGGTAAAAGACAGAGGCTTAGAGTATTGATGTTTCAGAGGTCCAGATGTTTTTGGTCAATATGAAAAGATATCTTGGGAACAGATTCATCTGACATCTAAGGAGATATTGAGTACTGGAAACAAAGAAGTTTAACTATGAGTCATGTATTGTACGCCAAACTTCTCCCTTGTTCTTTTCTCCCTTTGCGCAGCCTCTGATAAGGTCACTTTGATGACCTGCAATGCCAGACATACAGTAATTATATTAGCATTTCTCATCTAACTGTATGCCAGGAATGAAAAAGCTGACCTTTTCAGAACTTTTTTTTTTCCAAGTGAGCAGCTTTCCAGTGCTAACTCAGTTCAAGCTACAAGCTCCTCTGTTTGGTCTGTCTCTGGTTCACCCATTCTATCATCTGCTCTTCTCTCTAGTGCCACACAGCAGATCTAGCTAGATGCTCATCTTGCTTGTGAAGAGGTTTTATGTGAATGAAAATGGATGTGTAACTAGGGTGATAATGGAAGGACATGGAATAGCAGTAAAGAGAGTTAAAAATAAACCCTCCTTAGTCCAACGGAAAAGGAAATGGGAGAAATGTTTTGCAGTGGATACATTTTGCAAGCCTTGTATGCCGTGTTGGGTTCTTTCCTGTGGATAACATTGTGACGTATGTATGTGTTTTATGTAAATTGCATAGAGGGCAAAATATGTTTCATACTTTGTGTATTTATCTGTTTATCTCACTACATCAGTGGGTATGTATGAGCACACATGCTTGTCCGCGTGTCCGTGTATGTCTGTGCATGATTTTTGCCTCTGAAAACGACAAGGACTGGCTTGTCAGTCAGGCACTGCATCACAAACTGTCCTTAGGGACAATAGCCAAAATGTAAAACAAGGCATGGTGGGCTATAACAGTCTGGGGCAATGAAGGTGATGTCTGTGTCTGATATCTAATGAGGAAAATGTTGGAAAAGCAGGAAGTGAGAGTAGGAGATGTATCATAAGTGCTACATGTCAATTTCAGTCTTCATATAGCAACTGAAGAACCCAACGTTCCTGGCAGAAGGATAACCAGGCCTATGAAGCAGAAACAGGAGTCCCTCCTCCCTGTCTGATCAGATCTGGCTCAAATGAATCCACGGGTCCACAATTCATGGCTGGGTTCTGCAGTTATGGAAGCCCAGAGGGCCGAGCAGGCCAGCCAGCTGTGACCATGGTGGGTTGACCTTGGTTTCATAGGTCTTCTTGTCTCTGCCACTCTTAATTGGTGAGAGTGGAGTAAAGGAGGTCTGGATTGCAGTTAAATTTCATTTTAAAAAATGCATGCTGTACATGTGACATTTCTTTATCTTCAGAATCTCTTGTGATCTTTTATCTTTTAGTATTGAAAACAACACAACCTGGACTTTTAAATAGGGTTAGTTCTTACAACAAGTAATATGAAAAAAATGCTTTCTACCTAGGCATCCTAAATAAGAGTGATACCTTAGTCTCACAAGCCAGACTTCTAGCCTTTGCTGTAATATACATGTCAGTAAAAAATGACCAAGAACATTTTACTTTCACAGAAAAAAGCAATTTGACTTTAGCCCCTTTTACACAGCATATTCAAGGCAGGAATGTTGCACCGTTATTCCACCTCGCTGTTATGTGTAAAAGGCCCACAAGAGGAATGGGGGGGTCTGCGTTGTTCCGCCTCTGAGCTGGAATGATTGGTAATAATTGAGTCGGAATTGACGTCTGTGTAAAAGGCACAAGCCGGCATTGTGGGACAGGGATGTGACATTTTTAACACTGACATTCTTCTTTCCGAGACCAGCGCAAATTCAAATGTCTCCATCTATGGCGTCTAAGGTCCGCGTGCCTTTCTGCCTCAAATCTCTTCCCACTTCTCTTCAGTTTCTCCTCCAACATAATTCTGATCACACAAACATGTTGCTTAGCAACTTTGCTGGTGTTTGAAGAGTGGTATAAATGTGCACGGCTAGCAAAAGACATCATTGTTTTGAAAGCAACGCCAGTATGCTCGGGGTATTTGTATTTCCGACGCGTAGTATGTTATATGTCACCCTAGACACCGATGCTCCACTGTTTTACACGTCACCCCTCTGGTTCAGGACCGCCAGCATGCTATGTAAAAACACACACTGGCGCGAGTTTATGCTGGCTTTATTTGGTTCAGTGTAAACAACCAAACTGGCATATTGAGGGGTCTTCTTAACGACAATATTGAGGAATATCTGTGTAAAAAGGGCTATTAACAGGGTTCCATAACCCATCAGATACTTGTGAGAGTAGCTGCTTCAAACAAAAGCTCTTTAATAATGGAATTCTGTGGATTTTTTCAGTCCAGTGACTATATTTTTCACCAAAAAGTTCATTGTGTCATTGTGTCTTTCCTCTGGAAACAGGTGCAAGGAAGTGCAGACAGCCAATCAGATTGCAACCTTCAAGATTCTGAAGTGTGGCCAGAAACAGAGCATAAATGTTGGCAGAGTATCTGAGGTCAGATCAGCGATATACACTGCATGTTGAATCTGACAGTTTATACCATGGCCAAAGGAAACGCTTCTAATTCGCTGTCACTAATTTCTCAAAAATATGAGACACACTTGAAGTAAACTGGGGAAACCTTTGAATAAACAATATGGATTCTAACTTCAGTTTAAATTTGAGCAGCAAAGTTAACACAAGCGAACCCATAGCAACAATCATCATCTATTATTTTCTTATAGGGCATTGCTCATAGGGAATATTTAGTCACAATGTGTTCAAAAGAAAATTATAAGATAACATTATTGCTACTGCCATGCTGCACTTGCAAATTAAAATCAAAAGCCACAAGCATGTGGGGGCAAGAAATTCATGACCACTCACTGAATGATATAATCATGAACTGATGCACTTAGATGATTTTGTTTTTGCTATTATAATGAATCATCAGACATTACACAGTCTCTCGGCTAGGAGGAGAGGTGGGGGATGATTGAAATGTTGACATCAGCCAGAAATTACACACAAAATCCACCTACACTATTTCCCCTCAAAACCTACTACTGCAAGCTAATGTAATTACTCTAAAAACAATACTCACTTCACTTTAAATAATCCACTATAAATTAGAAAGATGTTACATAGCCAGCCTTCTATAAAACTAGTTAAGACTAGCTCAACCTTTTACTCAGCTATTTTCCCCATCTCTCTCAGCCATACTTTTTATATCAAGTGTGTTTTCAGCCATTAAAGAACAGTGTTAGCTCCAGAGCTTTTACAGACTCAAAACTGTGTGAGAAAGAAGGGGATGTGTTTTTCTCTTAAACTGCTGAAAAGCAGATGATATAAGATAGATGTGAGAAAGAGTAACAAAAACAGGGAATGAATGAGAGTCGTGAGCATGCCGCATGTCTACGTCAAAGTGAGCCTGAGCAAGGGCAAGTAATGCTCCTCCCAACAGCGATATCATCAAACTTTTAATGACTTGGGCAATTACCCCCAGCGAGCCTGCTTAATGGTGTACAGAGGACGTTGTTAGACAGGAGGATCACACATGTGCACACAGAATTTATGTAAAAAAAAAAAAAAAGATACCCAGTATAATCCCTTATACCTCTTATCTCAGTCACTCTCTCTCTCTCTCACCACTTAAACATGTTCTGTTGCATGCTTTCGTAGAACTGTCCCCTGGAGTCCTTACTTACAATAGCACTTATAATATTATGCTCTACAATCCATGAGGCAAAGAGCTGTCACTACACAATCTAGCAAAGTGGAGAGCTCTTTTTTTATTCCAGGACAGGCATCTCTCATTAGAACCTTTTTGAGTCCACTAGAGTAATTAAGACCCACCTGATTGCGGGAGCTGATTTAATAGCTCATTTCTGCACAAATATTCCATGCTGTCCAGACAAGACAGGTGCACGTCATCATCAAGGCTGGTAATTACAGGCTTTGAGAGCTTGAGAAGTAAACCAGAGCTCAAACTGTGGGGAAAGACGGACGGGCAGAGGAGAACGGAGGAGGGAGAAACAGGGCTTGTTACAGGATAATTCTGCCCTCCTGCACTATTATGGCAGAAATACGCCCCTGCGCAGCTTTGCAATTAGCTTGTCAGGACCAAGCGGCACTGTGAGACTTGCTGGTTTCTTTCGTTCCCTTCTTTTCCTCCTCTCTTCGTCTTCCTCCTCCAGGATGCACGTAAGGGGCAAGCAGGGGAACATTCCTGAAGGATGAGGCGGCATGCATGACAGGGTCTACACCTCTTCCATTTTTAATATGCTGTGAGTACACAGCATGGAGCCAAGAAGAGAGGAAGACACTCAACTGGCATCAGCACAAAATACTGTTAGGGTTATACTCAGCCCACTCACAGACAAAACAAACCCAATGGCTCAATCAGCATCGACTGCACAGGCTACCAAAAAAAAAAAAAAAAGTCATTCTAAGAGTAGAACATGTCACCCTGAACCCTCCAAACTGCAACAATATCTGAGCTGCAACAATATTATGAAATATGGTGCAAGAACAGAACTGTGTCCCGTCTTGCTCTTGAAGAGGAGCCATTTGTCTTGATAGATTCCACAATTATGGACTGTTCAACCCCTGCCAGGCTCTTCTGTATAAATCCTAACAGATCAGCAAGGCTTTCTAGAGCACTTCCCATAATGCTGGAAGAAGCAGTGTGCAGCATTGCCAGTTAGTAGACTATTTAATTAGCTTATTTAAGATGCTTTCTCAATTCAGTGCTGTGAAGGCAAACTGGTGACACTGCAAATATACAGAAAAAGATTTAAAACTGATCTCCACAATGGGACTAGTATACTAATAACCAGCTTTAAAGAAACAACAAAGTTCATATTCTGTGCAGAAATACACACACTCCATAATAAAGGAGTTTGAGGCATCTCTGTCTACTCTCCAGTGAGAAGTCATCTCTAACACCACTGATAACCTCTAACTAAGATGCAGATGCTGACATTTGAAATCTGCTGGATGCAGTTACTATTAATTACAAGTCAGTGAGCGTTGTGTGTAGAGCTATGGTTACATGTAAAGTCCTGCTGAAATAATATGTTCCCAATGATGACTCACAAAGTGGTGCATTTTAAACAGCCACTCCCTGCCACTTCAGCCCATAATTTCAATTCAATTAGACTTGAAACTCCTTACTCCAGCATAAATGAATACATTTGATTAATTCAGCACTGGTCTGCTACAAAGTGATTTTACACTAACTTTTTTTTCCTTTGCTTGTATTTCTGTTTTTTTTTTGTTTTGTTTGTTTGTTTTTTGTTTGTTTTTTTTTGCTGATGTTGTAGGCCAGAGCAGACAGTGCAGATGCTGATGCTCCTCACAACCATCTCTCTATCTGCCTGCCTCCGTGTTTGGATCCCACCCAGCGCTGGTGTTATACTGATAATTGGCCTGTCCTGTAAATTTGGAGTTTCTCACTCGAATGAACTGCAAGCTCCACATCTGCTGTCGGAGAGAAGGGGATGAGCGGGAGCGAGCAGAGGGCGGGAAGGGGGGAGGAGGGGGTGCAACTGGCTGTTATGTTATCACCCTCAGGAGAGCGAGCAAAAACCTCAATTAGCTTTCCGCCAGCGCGGCAAGAAAGTTCTTTCGCCGGCAAGACGGTGCAAATGATATTTTGAGAGGGTGTGAATGGGGCGCATCCAGGTTCTGACACGGTACTTCTTTTTTCATTATCGTATCCTTAAACAGGAGCCCTCATAGTCTTACAAAAAGCTGAACATGCAGCATAATGCCTGAATCACATAGAGATCTCTATTGCTGAAGGATGCAATGTTTTACATCAGGACAACCCAAAAACTCATGTACGGTGTATTCTCCTTATAAGAAAAAGCACTGAGGAGTAGTTGGTGGAGACATCCGTGAATGAAAGGGATGTGTGTGGGAGGCAGTGGTGGAGCAGTGCAGACTGAGCGGGCTTGCGCTTGTTTATATTTAGCGTGCGCAGACTAGGGTGAATTCCAGCCTGTCTCTGTGGCTGGCCGGAGTTGGCACTTTTTTTTTTTTGCAAGAGAGCAAGAGGGAGACAAGAGACAGACAGAGAAAGAGACAGAGAGAAGGATGCTGTGTGTCCTGCTGACCCTCCCTGCTAATGAGAGGGTGCTGTGGTGCAGTTGCCGCTCCTAATTACTAGCAAGCAGCTGCAACCACAGGGAGTGCAGGGCCCTCTCTGGGCCTGAGCTGTCCACTGAGGATAGAGAGAAGAAGAAAAGAGAGAGAGAGAGAGAGAGAGAGAGAGAGAGAGAGAGAGAGAGAGAGAGAGTCAGCCCTCTTGCAGTCAGTCCTCTTCACCTCAGTCACCTCTTGCTAGCCTCTGCTCCTATCCTGGCTGGCTAACACCAAGCTTTCTGCTGCCTCATCAGCTTTCCCAGGGACTCAAATTGTAGGGTGGCATGTGGGAGCCACGTCTGTATATATCTCTGTAAATGTGTTCTGGTCCTGTTTTTACGACTGTCTGTGGTAGGCGTAAGATGGGGCAGTCTAGGAATGTTACAGAGGAATGCTGGAGCGGTCATTTCAGCTATTGCACTACTGAACTTAACAAGACCAATAATCAACTTGCCTCTCTGGTCATTCAGTTTGGCCCGTTGTCTATATATTAAACCTAGTGGATGGTAATAATGAGTGCTATGCAAACAAGTATTTATAAATCCCTAGTTAACTGACTACAGAGCCATGCTTATGACATGTAGTGAAGCAGTGCAGCCCGTCTCGAGCTGAGGCTAGCCTACGGTTCATCCTACAGTCTTAGAAAACAAGAGTTCTGAAGGGTTCTTTGCTTCCTGAGCACAGATAGAATCTCCTCTGAAAGGGAAACATTCTGTTGTATGATTCATTTAAGAGTTTCCCCTTAAACCAAACTAAAGGACAGGTTTTTCTTGCTTCTCATATTGTATAGTCACTGGTAGCTTAGTTGGTAGAAGTTTCTTATATGATCTCTAAACTCCAGAGAACATTACACAATTACACAAAATCTGTAAATGTTGTTAACCCAAATATTAAATATTTACTAAAATAAAATAAAAAAGCTAAGAATTACAAATAATAAAAATATTTTGTTTCATGATTTGCTGTAATTTGTTGTCACACAATTTGTACATTTATTAGAATTTAAGATCGTTTCATTAATGTGCTTAATTATAAATACCTTATTATATTATATAAATTATGATAATTATTATAATTATTATATTATACCTTACTATATTATATAAATACTTTATTGTCCCTCAGTCTTTCAGTGTAAGGCACTCTTACATTTCTAACTTTTTTTTTTAACATTTTTATAGATGCAGCGAAGAACTGTGTTTACCGACAACGGTTTTCCGAAGTGTTCCTGAGCCCATGTAGTAATGTCTTTTATACAATCATGTCAGTTTTTAATGCAGAGCCGCCTGAGGGATTGAAGGTCATGGGCATTCAATGTTGGTTATCGGCCTTGCTGCTTATATGCAGAGATTTTCTAGATTCTTTGAATCTTTTGATGATATTATGGATCGTCGATGGTGAAATCCCTAAATTCCTTGCAACTGCACATTGAGAAACGTTGTTCTTAAACTGTTGGACTATTTTCCCACACAGTTTTTCACAAAATGGTGAACCTCGCCCTATCCTTGCTTGTGAACGACTGAGCCTTTCAAGGATGCCCCTTTCATACCCAATCGTGATACTATCTCCTGTTACCAATGAACCTGTTTCCCTGTAGAATGTTCCAAACAGGTGCTTTTTGAGCATTCCACAACTTTCCCAGTCTTTTGTTGCCCCTGTTCCAACTTTTTGGAATGTGCTACAGGCATCAAATTCAGAATGAGTGTATATTTACAAAAGACAATCAAGTTTATCAGTTTGAACATTAAATTAAATGTCTTAGTATTGTATTCAATTAAATATAGGTTCAAAAAGATTTGCAAATCATTGCATTCAGTTTTTATTTACACTTTACACAGCGTCCAAACTTTTTTGGAATTGGGGTTGTACATATTATAATATTATAATTATTACAGGGAGGCACGGTTATGCAACTGGTGGCATTGCTGCCTCACAGCTCCAGGGTCCATGGTTCAGTCCTGAGCTCAGATTACTGTCTGTGTGGAATTCTGTATGTTTCTTCTGAGCTCTCCAGTTTCCTTCCTCCTCCCACCTTGCAAAAAAGGTGGCTGTAGGTGGATTGGCAATGCTAACTTACCCCTTAGGTGTGAATGAGTAAGCAAATGTGTGTATGCATGTTGCCCTGGTACCCTAATTAGGATGTATTCCCTAATGATAGGATGTTCTTTCTGTGTCTGCATGGGTTTCTTTTTGGTTCTCCGTTTTCCTCCCAGCTCCCAAAAACATGCCAAGAGGCGGATTGGCTACACTAAAGTGCCCTTAGCTGTGAATTTGTGACATGTGTCTACATGGTCCCCTGTGAGGGATTACTGTCCCATTCAGGGTGTATTCCTGCCTCATGTCCAGTGTTCCCAGGATAGTCTCTGGATCCAGTGCAAGCCCAACCAGGCTAAAGTGCTTACTGAAGATGAAGAATAATGATGATGATGATGATGGTGATATGATGATGGTTATTATTATTATTATTATTATTATTATTATTATTATTATTCATCTTCTGTAAGGGCTTTATCCTGGCCGGGGTTGAGGTAGCCAATCTAGCCCGTCTACCTACTGCCATGTTTCTGAAAGATGGGAGGAAACCAGAGAACCCAGAGAAAATGTGCACAGACACGGGGGAGAACATGCACAGAAACTCCACACTGACGCTAACATGAGCTCAGGATTGAAGCGGACGACTGCAAGGAAGCAACGCTACCTGCTATTGTTATTACTGTAAGTGTTGGTATTATTATTATTATTATTTTAAAAATGTCTTAAGTTTCAATTTTATATATTCAGGTCTAGATTCAAGTTAATTTTCTGTGCATATCTATTAGTGTCATGACTGTTCACTAACGTTAAAGTAAAGGAGCAACACACTACAAGAAGAAGAGAAAGTTGAAAATGACCTACCTGGCGGTTCCTCTCATCCATAATCCGGGTGATCTGGATCTTCTTCCGTCCCATCTTTGCGTCCTAGTCAGTCTCTCTGGCACCCAGAGAATATCAGAAAAACACCCGCACTTGTCTTCCTCCGTTCCACTAGCACATTGTACACCGTCTCCCTTCCTCTCTCGATCTTCCTCTCTTTCGGTCTCTCCTTCTCTTTCTCTTGAAGCACGTGCACCGCTATCTGCAAAGAGAGATAGAGAGAGAGAGAAAGAGGGAGAGATAGAGAGCAGGAGTTAGTGACATCCGAACTCATAGGAAGTGCTGCAAGGCAGATGAAAGGAGGCAAGCACTCTCTGTTCTACTGGCTGCCATTGGTGGAGAGGATATGAGAAAGAGGCCCATGATAATATCTTTTCTCCACACCTGCATCTCAGAAAACAGCTGGGGCTCAACACAAAGCCACTAATACAGAGCAGTAGCACAACACAATACAACACAACACAACACAACACGAGTGTTCTCATCAGCCTCCTTTCACGCACTCCAGCCATGCTGTGCAGTTCAATCATGGCTTAGCGTGCTTCAGAGTGCAGTCTGCCTGTTATTAAAATGGAATGTAGATATGCAGATGGACAAAAATCAAAACGAAAACTCTACTGGAATGTAACGCTTTATGCTGTCTGATGGACGACGACTTGATTATGTGGGAAGTGAGATCTTGTAATCAATACGACACCAGAAAGCAGATCAGATCATCTGTCTGGTTTCAGAATGTATACTACCCTGAGACTGCCTTCTTGTGCTATGAGTTTGCTGTGTGAATTTTTTTAAACTCAGTTCCCTTCCTTGGGTCCAGGTTTGTCTTCCACTGTCGTGCTGTAGGAGATAAACACGCACACACATGCATGCCTCCAGAGACAACCTCATTCTCTCTCTCCTGCTGCCGGCTCTCGCTCTTAAGATGATTAAGAGTGCACCCAGTCTCAGGCTGATATTAGCCTTAAAATCCTCAGGGCCCAGGATGAGGCAATTCACACTGTGGGCCCGTGCTTCAGAGCATGCTTTGCCCCCCAGAGAGGCTGCTGTCTGCCCCTCCTCTCTCGCTCTTGCTCCTAGAGCCAACCTGCTCACAAAGAACCCCGCCGCGGAGGCATTCATCATCCCTGTCCAAATAGAAAATGCCTAGGTAAACACATCTCTGATCAGAGAGTCGCAGCCGAGAAAGCTGGAGAACACTCACTCTACTGCAGAGATGGAGAGGTGGCATGAAACGCAGTCGTCCTGTTCTTTGTGGTTGTGCTCTGGCAGAATGTGATGACCAGGAGGATTGAGATGGAGCAGAGGCACAGAGGACAAATAATTAGCAGGTTAAGCCCTAGACGGTGTCTGGGTGTCCGTGAGTCACTGTGTGAGCTTCAGCACTGTTGAAAAGTTTCGCAGGAGGTCACGTCCCTGGGAACTCACAGTAGGAAACTGTTACCATGCCAGAACCAAATAAGAAATTTCCCTATGGCACATCTGAATGGACAACACTGTTATTTATCAGTACACCATGTCCTACACAGCTCACACAGAAGTGTCATGGCCTTGGATCCGATTCTGACAATTCTGTTTTGGATGTGTTTAAATAATACATTTGAATAATTTTATAAACTCAGCAGATACAATGCACTGTCAGGCCATTTATTTTTGCAATTTGTGAAGAAAATGAGCTAATTGATAGGCATTTTTGGAAAAGATTTGCATTTTTTATTATGAAGTTAGTCTCAGGATGTGCACTATACAGTGTGAAAGAACAGGTTCTATATATTAGGCCAAGCTGAGGTGACAGAGCTAGCCTGGACATTTTTGAAGTACTCCTTTAAATCTGACAGGCTTCCATAAAATGCCATGCAATCATGCATGTTACGCTATTAATTCTCAGCCAAGTTTAGTGCACTTCAAAATCACAGAAAGTGCAGCACTGTCATTTATCTAAATAACGTATTTTGTGTTAAGCTGCATAAGTTGAATTTCTGACCATTTTAGATGATTGAAATTACAGATGTACAATTCACACCTTTGAGGTAGCTAGTTTCTCAACGGTATCTACAACAATGTCTTGTTTTTAAAATGAGTCGAATATATCGTGAATATATTATAATCGAATCGAATTTCTCTAGTCATGACAGCTTTCCGCTTTTCCAAACGTAGCACCGCAGCTTACAGCTCTAACCTGTACTTGAGCGCTGTCATGGCCATCTGCATGTCTGTTAGCACAATGCATTGTGTCATGACATTTTGTCAGTATAATGGTAGCAGACATGCTTCAGTTCTATGGCTGGTGCTGAATAAAGGGAGCGTTCGTTCTGAAAGGAACTTTGGCATGTTCCTGTTTGTGTGTCTGCGTTTGGATAATGCATGATGAAGCAGCAAGATGGCAGCTATTCGGCCCTGTACTCTGCTTTCACTCAGGTTGTCTCATGGCTTCTACCTCAGAAAATGGACCTTTCACCAGTGCCTCATGCCTCCTTCTATTTCTCTCTTCATTTCTGAGCGATTCACTCGAGCTATGCTTCATACACCCACTCGTCCTAATGCATTCAAGTCAAGGGCATCTGCTTGAACAAACTATAAACAGTGTTTGAGCTGTAAGCAATGGCCTGCTCTGAAACCTCTAATCTATTATCAAATATTACAATGAGCACATGGAGGACTAATAAAACCAAATACTGGCACTAATGATGAAGCATGCAAATACAGTAACGTACATAGCCTTCAAATATGCCCGGTGTTCTCCAGTTTCCCTTCACTGTGTCAGCTATAAAACGTAAAAAAGTAATTCCTTTTGTGAGGCACATTTAATACGTTTGACTAACGACAATATATGCGTGTCATATGTGAGACACACAGAAAGAGCTGCTTAGACAATCAACACCTTGTCAAGTGGAAAGCAGGGGCCTGTGGAGTCTGTGTTATGTTATTTATGCGTCTAGCAGTGCAGCATGCCTGTCACAATCGCAGTACACGACAGCAAGTCAAGAGCTTATAAAATGTTCCTGAGCTCTTGTGCAAGATGGATTCAGTGATAGTTGAGTAATTACGTTTTCTAGTTTTTTTATACGGTACCAGTCAAAAGTTTGGACACACCTACTCATTCATAGGTTTTTCTTTATTTTTATTAATTAAAAGACACTTCATGTCTTAAAGTAATGATG
>JAOTRR010000038.1:22947448-22964550 GCA_028570945.1 Gogo arcuatus
CGCTCAACTAAGTAAAGAGAAACGACATCCATCATTACTTTAAGACATGAAATGTAAGGATACCCAAGCATTACAAAGGAGGAAAATAACCAACCTTTTCTCTTAAAAATGATAAATAAAAGGAATAAAAGCAGAGCACACAAAATAGGCACAACTGTCCTCCCAGTCCCTTATTTCTCCTACATGTACGTTGTGGCCAGAGTCTTATACACAACCATGACACGGGCACTTCCTGTGGAGTTCCATATCATAGGCCATGGGCAGAGCAAAGTGCTCTCCTATATCCTGCTTTCCCACTTCCTGTTTTTCAGACCACTAAAGATGACCGCTACCAGGCGCTCGGACATAAGAGAGAAAGAGAAAAGAGAAATACAGAAAAGCAAAAAGGCAGCACACCTGTGGGACAAGCATCCGCTCTGATCTTTCCGCTTGTTATCTTCCTGCCTGTAGAATCAGAGACTAAACAACAACACAAGCCCATCTCTGGTGGATTCTTGAGCCATGTTTTGCTGTGTTTACAACCTGGGCTGGGCTTTCTCTGCCATGCTTTCACTTGTTTAACAAAAAAAAAAACTGGGGAAAAAGGCAGATCTTCCCTTATGTTGGCCTTGGCTGATAAGCAGCAAAAACATGCCCTGGCTTACATAACTGAGAATAGACATGCAATAACAGCAAGAGTAGGTACTTTTTGAGTTAGCCGACTGCTGAGATAACTCAATACGGCAAACAGGAATGCAGGTCTGAGTGTGGTGAACTTGGAATCTGATGATGATATCCCCGTATGACTGCATACTAACAGAAGGAAATCTGAAATCAAAAGCTAATGTTACATGGTACTGTATAGAGGCTGACACCACACAAACATATGATGTAAATTTATATTTTTATATTGTGCTGAAAGACTAATAAGACATAAGAGAAATTCTTTGACCAAGTCTGTTTTAAAAATATAGCAGTTTCAGTAGACAAGTCTTTTAACACATCTATTACATCTGCAGATACATCTACAAATCAGGAGGCCAAATACAGGAAAGAAATGTTAGTCACTGATCAGTGCAACTTTGGAAATTACTGGTAAAAAGCCATTAAGCAGTCTGAAGAGAGGAGGCAATGAAACTGGCGTTTAGCTTCTTCTTGACATTTTCACACAGAGAGAGCGGACAAAATTACAGCTCACTTTGTGAGTTTAGTGTTTGACTCATCTTCCTCAGCAGGCCTGAAGCAAGGCCTTAGCTCCCACAGGTAGTGCTACTGATGCTAATCTAACACTAGCCTGATCCTACTGGAGCCACTTTTCTCTGTTCTAATCTCTCTCACTCCATCTTGTTCCTCCCTTCATTAACTCTCTCTCTCTCTCTCTCTCTCGCTCGCTCGCTCACTCCATTCCTCATTCTCTCACCTGTTTCCAAGGCAACTAATGAGATATAATTAATAAGATCTACCAAATGGAGGGGATGGCTGTGTGCAGAAATGAGTGAGATGGAGGCTTCAAATAGAGAGTGTGAACTCAGGCGGAACAACGTAAAGTGCCGTGTCTATCTTCCGCATTTAGGACTGTTCACACATGTTCACACAACTCCCTGTCACTAATGTAGCTGAATAGAATGTTAAAACCCGTGGATTTCAAACACATTCTGCAAGATTTAACAAGATGAGGAATGTAACAAATAAGTCAAAAGAAAATTATTTTCCTCTCTTCAGATATTCTGGAGCACATTCAAATCATTGCATTAGGGTTAAATGAGGAATGCAATTTGCGTTTGACATCTATTATATCTGAAGCTTTGCACCGAGGTGTGATTTCTTGCACTTCAGATCTTTAAAAATCTGTGAGAAAATGTTAACAGTATTTTGTTTACAAGGGTCAAAGGGGACATTCTGAAAAATTCACTGAACAATAAAACCTTTATTTAGCAGCTAGAAATCAAGAGATTCTGTTGTGAGGTAAACATTTCCTCATTCTTACACATGTGATACTGCCAAAGATAGCTTTGCTTCTTTTCGATGATTTCATGTATGTGTGGTGGTGTTGCTGAGGGAATGGGGAAGGATGAGGCATGGTCAAAAATAGCCTGGTTTCATTTCTCCCAAATGGACAGAAATAGGTTCTGACAGCATTTCCTCACATGCAGAGCGTGTGTCTATTATGGAGGAAACCTTCGAAATCGGCTTCAAACCTAATGGTTCTATGAGGCAAGGCTTGTGTCCTTCCCTGACGTTAATAGAGGGGTGTGTCTGAGACCTAGAGCTTTTTATTGTCAGGAACCCATAGCACCACACTGACAGCTACACCTGTGCATTCCACAGCAAACTTCCCACACCAGGTAAATATAATGTAAAAATAACCCTTTACTGAGCTGTGGAAAAGAATTGTGGTGGGTTGACCATATTCAGAGGTAGGCGGAAGCTGGATTTGTTTCTTTCCAAGGCTATCGCACTGATCATCTCTATATCAAGAACTCAGATCTCTCACGCAGGCCTGCCAACACAGTGAATTGTGTATCCTGAATTGTAGGCAAAAGGTATGCATGCGCATGTGCTAGTGTTTACAGGCAAACTGTAGTACAGCAAATGTGTTTGTGTGTGTGCGTGTGGGGGGGAGGGACAAAGTGAATATTTTGTTTAGTTCCTGTGACAGTTGTACAGCCAGCCCTGCTGACTATCACCACTGAGAAAGCAAGAAGCAAGTGGCTAATCTCTGCCAGCAAGTGCCAGCTCACTCCAGTTCTCCACTAAACACACTGTAATCCCAGGCCAGTTCAATGTTGGTTCAGGCAAATGCCTCTCCTGCTAACACAAGACCTCAACCAGCTATGCAGCAGGAGAGAAAGCCACTTATCACCTCCAAAATGCCATCACCACATTCAAAACTCCCAAGATGGAGAAAGTCCCACAGCTGCCTGACACACAGAGCACAGAGCCTGATAGCTGATGATCACATAGCACCGAGCAAACCACTAGCATTTATGATGGACAAATAATATCATTCTTGTAAATGATATTATACTGCAGGATATCTGTAGCAAAATAAATTGTGAATATGGGGGGATAAGTACATCTGATCTATCTTTTTCATGTTCCAAAGATGAAAATATTGAAAACTAAGTCAGACCTCTAGCCTTTGCTCGTGTCTGGTACTTTTTAAATCACTAAACATAGCCAACTTTCACACATAGATGCCATTTGAAAGACATAGCAACTGGGCAATCACAGACTTTTCCTAGACCACATCAGCAAACATGTGAGAGTATAACTTTAAAAGACTTTTTTCAATCTTGTGACTTTATCTTGGTATTAAAAGCTCATTGTAACACAATGTCAAAAAGTTTGCTTCCCCATAGGAACCTGGTGCATGTACACTATAAGGCTAAAGGTTGTGGACACCTGACCCTGACACCCATATGTGCTTTCTGAACATCCCATTCCAGATTTATTCCCCCTACGCTGTTATAATATCCTCCACTCTTCTGGGAAGGCTTTCCATTAGACTTTGGAACGTGACTGTAGGGATTTGTGCTCATTCAGCCACAAGACCACTAGTGAGGTCAGGCACTGATGTTGGGCGAGGAGGCCTGGGGCGCAATCATCGTTCCATTTCATCTCAAAGCTGTTCAGTGGGGTTGAGGTCAGGGCTCTGTGCAGGACACTAGAGCTCTTCCACTCCAACCTTGGCAAACCATGTCTTCATGGATCTCGCTTTGTGCATACGGACACTGTCATGCTGGAACAGGCTTGGGCTACTTAGTTCCAGTGAAGGGAAATTGTAATGCTACAGAATTTTGAAGTCAACAATACGAAAGGAAACAAGGTCATACCGAAGTAGACATCTCTACAATGAATTATGGACCTGAGCAAGGGTAAGAGCTGGGGAAGGAGAACTGCACAAGGTGCTTTTGACTAGTCCTGATGCCTCAAGGGCTGAGATGAAAAAGTCATAGTGAAAACTTCAGTATGGCTTTGAAAATCCCTGTGCTGCAATCATTTATTATGTCTCTGGTAGAGAGACATCCTTATATTTTTTTTATTCCAGTCTTGCACAACACAACCTGAGTTCGAATACATAAGCCAGCTCAAACTTAATTGAACAGGATCCCATTTAGTGAAATCAGATCTTGGGTTGCACAGTAGTGTGGGCTCTGCGACCCTCAATGGAGCCTGTTTAGCATCTGCACACCGTGCCATTCTGTTTTGTTTAGGCGAAAACTTCAGCAGGATAAATTAGCACAGAGTCTAGAAAGGGTTTTATGAAGGGCCATAGACATAATCAGGATATTTACAGTCTGGATCTGGTACTCAGTAGAGATTAGACGCCACACTTGGGACTGACTTTTCAAACACAACTCCTTTAAGGCATGTTCTTCCACAAAGCATGCAAATGTCACAGTCAAAACTGGGTCTGACCTCCCGGTATAACATCATACTAGGTGTGTGTGTGTGTGTGTGTGTGTGTGTGTGTGTGTGTGTGTGCGCGCGTGTATGTGTGTGTATGTCTAGACATATGTCTTTATACGTATGGCAATAAGAAAAGGGCATACGATTAAAAAAATGCTTGCAGTAGAACAAGAGATGTGCCATCACTGCTCCCCCACCTCACGGTCGTGTGCGGCAGCAGCGTTGTAACATAATTACTGCTGGGACGCTCCTATTCCCAGTGATCCATTTGCGTCAGTCAGGTTTCGGAGCCGAGCCGATGAATGGATTCTCAGTTTCTCAAGGATAAAGTGATGACCCTCAGTGCATGGTTAGATCCATTTCACGCAGAAGAGGCCATTCTCCTGGTGGAATTTTTGTTCATGCTAACTGTGGCCCATCTGGCAATGTTTTAGGTCCACAATTAGACAGAACTGTTTAGCACCAGTTTAATGCACATGTGCACGGCATCTTCTTGAAAGTAATAATTTTTTTTGATTGAGTAAGATTTGCATGCACATAAGGCCTAAATTAACATCAATTTTTAGCAGATGCTTGGAATATCTTTCCTTGAAACAAACGAGTTCATTTATATTTGAAACAAATTCTGCAGCTAGGCCAAGGATGGAATCTGAATTTCTGATGAGCCAAACTGATTCTGTCAGTTTGTTACAGATGGAATTGAAGCTTAATATTAAAGACATGACTTAAGCTGTTAATCTGAAGAATAATGACATTCCATGCCAGAAATCTCAAGAAACAGAATCCGACTGTCTTTTCACCTCAAGCCCAAGATTTCATTAGGTCTTTTCATTTGCATCAAGTATTACAGTGTTAATAAGGAACTGTGATCTACATTCCAAAATTATTTATCTCATAAAACCTAAATCAAATGTCAATGCCAAATGTCTTGATGCTGAAGTCAGTGTCATATTTCAGTGTTCTCCTTGGAGGAACACTTTAAGTTCATTTCTCCAGTTTGTTCAAACTTCTGTCTTGTCTAAACAGATAATGAGGGTTAAGGGACATGCTGCATTTCAGAAGCTTTCTGTGGTCTTTTATGAATTGGTCAATAAGTGAATAAGTGCCCTGCTTAAGGCAGATCATTGAGATGACCTAAATAAAGATCGTACTTTAAGGAATAGTGTTTTCTTTCCCTTTCATTTCCACACACCAATGTGTGCATATACGTAGCACTTAAATTACTAGACGTGAACAGAAAAGCATTCTTTTGTTACATGTCTGAAATGATGGCCTGTGTCCATGCCTCATTCTTTGCAATGCTTTTCATTAGCCAAGTTAGACAGCAAGAGATGAAGAGGCATAGAAAGAGAGGCTGAAAAACAGAAAGTAGCAGTAGCAGCAAGAACTAATCCTATAAATGCAAGGAGGGCCTGTTGTCTCTCCCATGCCCCCACGTTGCCCCCAAACGCAGCCTGCGAGTTGTGTTAAGTGGCATGGCAACCTTTTGATGTTACGCAGATCTTAACTCAGAAATGATAAACAGTGCAGATGAATCGAGATCTTCCTCCTGAGGGAACGGTGCGCATGAAGATATTACAGATGCTGCATATTATTGCGGTTCATCTCTTCACACACACACACACACACACACACACTCCACTGAATACAGAGGTGACACAGCCATGTGTATCAAATGCAAGCGATCTCTAACATTATGCCCTATCTCCATGTAGGAAGAGATACTGTAGTGGAAAAATAACCACAGTAGTTACATCAGGGAACAAAAATATTCTCAGATTTAAACAGACCAAAAAGACTTTATTTTTATATCTCCCTGGCAGTTACGTCACTCTTATCAGTGGGTCAGTACTTCTGCTTTTCATGGGAAAACTTTCCTATGCCTCAGAATAAATATTTGATGTTATGTTCTTCCCCTTAGACATTTCAATCCTCTTCATGATGGCTGTGTTCCACAATGCTGTATTATATAAAAGGTTTATGCAATCCAGGCAGCATGGAAGCCTGTGACTCACCAACTGGGAAAGGTTGTGAACTTGTACAATAACCTTTCACCAGTTTTATAAAGCTGTTGTACATGGTAGGGAAAAATAAAGATATGTAATAGAACCTACTGTATGCAGTGGGTAAATAGTATATTATTACCTGCTTGAAAAGGATTTGTGGTGCAGAACATTTTTTAAATGATAAAAAGCAGTGCAATCTACAAATCAAAGCCTTGATTTTACAGTTAAAATAAATGACCATGAAATCTGAAGCCAAAATCACAAAACATGGAAAGGCCAGTCAGTACTTTCAATTAATTATAGAGCAAAAGGCTGTTTACTTGATTTGGAGTTAAGATTCTGGAGTTAAGAATGCT
This sequence comes from Gogo arcuatus, assembly GCA_028570945.1. Classification (NCBI taxonomy): domain Eukaryota; kingdom Metazoa; phylum Chordata; class Actinopteri; order Siluriformes; family Anchariidae; genus Gogo; species Gogo arcuatus. The sequence continues at coordinate 22,954,203 of JAOTRR010000038.1, forward strand.
AAGACTATTAACAGCGAAAATTGCCAGTAATTTTGTTCTTTTCCTCTCTGCATTCGATGTTCAAATTAAGTACCAGTTTCCATGCTAAAATACAACTAAATTATTTTTATTTAAATATTTATATATTTTAATACATAGGAAATCAGCACAGGTTTTGACTGAAAATACTTTATGGTTTGTACATTTTTTAAGAATTACTACAACAATGTCTTGAGATCATTTCAACCGATTACAAACATAAAGTATGATTAGCATATGGCCAAAAGTATGTGGACACCTGACCGTCAGACCTTTATGTGGGCTTTCCCCAAACTGTTGTCCAGAAGGTTGGAATCACACAACTGTCTAGAATGTCTTTATATGCTGTAGCATTAACCTTTCCATTCACTGGAACTAAGGGGCCAAACCTGTTCCAGTGTTCCAATATGTACAAAGCCAGGTCCATGATTTGCCAAGCCGGTTGTGGAAGAACTTGAGTGGCCTGCACAGAGCCATGACCTCAACCCCACTGAAACCCTCTGGAACGCCGACTGCACACCAGACCTACAAAATCCAAAATCTGTCCCAAAATCTAGTGGAAAGCCTTCCTAGAAGAGTAGAGGTTAACAGCAAAGGACATGAGATGTTCAAAAAGTATGTATGGGCGTGATGGTTAGGTGTCCACATACACATGGCCATATAGTGTATAATTAAAAAGATGCCTTTATGTGTTTAAAAGTTTCCTTTGCTCCGCTGTCATAACTGATGCATTCAAACCACACCAGTTATTTTTCCAGTGTTGCCAGATTAGGCAGGATCCACCACAATTGATATACTAGAGCACTGGTTCTCAATCCTGCTCCTGGGCCCCTGCTCTGCATGTTTTCCATCTTTCCCTACTCTACCTGCCTGACTGAACTCATCAGTGACACTTTTGATTAGCTGAGCACACCTGATTTAACCAAGAGCATGTTAATCACACTAACTTCAATCAGGTGTGTTTGGTTTGGAGCAAGGATAGATAGAAGATATGCAGGACGGGGGGGGGCTCCAGGAGGAGGATTGAGAAACACTGTACTAGAGCATGAGCCTGAAACATTTCCTTAGATTATTAGCTGTAATCTGTTACTCTTCAGGGCTGGCTTACAGTCACTTAGGGTACGTTTTTAATGATTAACAGTATTTAGATGGTAGATGTGTGTACAACCTTAGAATCCATTGTAGGCAGTGCTTAATTTGTAAAATATGAGGAAACGGATTAACAAGGGGGAAAGTGGATACAGCAATTGGACAAAGAAGGAAAAGGTCCCAGAATATAAAGACATAACAACGTTCCAAGCACTTCACGTAATGTCATCACAGACCTAAGGCTAATAGTGTATGTATGATGACCGAGGTAGAGTGAGGGACTGCAGCTATAACATTTCAGTTATATAGTGGGACGACTAGAGGAGTCACCTGAGCACCTCTAATGTGTTAAGCTTCACAATATGCACTCAACATTCTGATCAGACCACTGGGTCTTACTACATTATGTCCTTTAAAAGCAACATAACCCAAATATAATAAAAAGAATACTGATATCAATGAAAAAAAAAGACACAACACAGCCATATAACTTACAGTCTCCTCCCAATGTCGCAATTTGCTCTGTTCATCTGTGGAACATTGGTGTCCTTTGGAAATCAAAAAACACACATATGGCACAGGTCTGAATTTAGTAAGCACTGAGCCAATAAGTTTAATAAGAAAAAACGCTGCTTCCCTTGCTTTCTAGAATCTCGTTCTGCTCCATCACTTTTGCATACTTTGTTAAGAAATGACACCAAAGTCAGCTGAATTTTTTCACCATAGTCATGATGCAAGAACACATGTAACTGTTAATTTGAGTATTTTATGATTACCAGTTACCAACTGGTCACCACAGAATTGAGACTGTTGTTTTCATGGAATGGAGGTGGCACAAAGTATGATCTATCACTGAAATGATTTTATTATTATTATTATTATTATTATTATTATTATTATTATTATTATTATTACTTTGTTTCATTTTATATCTATTAAATAGAAAAAAAAAGGTGCAGAAGTGCCAGATCCTGAATGCAGACACTTTACAAGCAACCTTAGACGTGCTGGATCCTGTTCAGGCACGATCCAACACAAATTAAACACTGCTTGTTGACTTGGCATTAAGCAATTTTCATCTAGCGTCTGGATCATTTTCACACATGTACACTACACTGTATTTTCCGGCACAACCCAATCCATATGGAGCATGTATAAACCTACCACAAGTTGAAGTTCTTTGTATTTTGGGAATTATATTGCTGTATTAGCATTTTATGTTACTGATTGAAAATGGAAATAATCATCAGTGTTATTGATTGCATCAACTTGTAGATTTTCAATTCAATTTCATTCCTATGCACAAATAAATCTTTCCAGTAATTTCTGCAAAGGTACAAAAATATGAATGAATTTAAAAAAGAAAAAAAAAAACTCCAGCACTTTTTCCAAGTATGTCCCCAAGAACAGTCAAGAACTTTTATTTCAATGCATAAATAGATTGCAGAAGTGCTGTGGCTCTTGCTTAGACAAGCTGCTGCTGTTTAAAAGCGTAGTCACCTCTATCACTGCGGGATCCCTCATATGTTCCCTCATAGCTTGTACCTGTGATTGAGGAGCTGTACTTTGTAACATGTCTGCTCTTTTCCATCCTCCAAACTTTGTTAGTTCACAATTGCTCAGGCAGTTGGATTAATGGAAGGTGCTCAGCTTAGGGACAAGCAAGAACAGTAAGACAGATGAAGCCCCAGTGAGCAAGACACTCTGACAAGAGGAGGGCCAGAGTACAGCTGAAATATAAAAAGGCAGAGAGAAATGGAGATATGACGAAGAACCTGTACAATTGCTAAAAGAGGCATAGGATATCATGAGATAATTCCTGGGAAGCTTGATAACGAGGAACGTTTAGTGTCCAGAAATCTAGGTTATCTTGAACTAATGGATAATGTTTATATTAAAAATAGTTTTCGCACTATTTTTCTCACATTTCCACACTGGCCTATTTTTAGGTAAATGGGAAGCCTTTCATCGTGTCATAAAACACATCCATCAAGTGCATTTCTCATTTTCAAAGTCGGCTGCACACTGTGATTGTGTAATTGCACTTTTTTCCTACAGGGAATGGTATCGTGTTTTCCTTGGCTTAGAAGCCCCAGTGCCTGTTGAGACCGTAGGGAGACTGATGTCATGCCAGTGAAGCTGATACCTTCTTGTCCCGGCTTTCATTTCTTGTCCTTACATGGCAGAGGTCAACCGTTCCGCATCAGGCTGGGAGCCTTCTCATCCGTCTGCCTGTATCTCCCGACAGCGTAGTGACGGATGGCCACTGCTGACCCTTTCAAGTACTGATCTATGTTCAATGGGAGTAAAGTCAATGCTCTGGTTACAGTGTACAGGAACCTAATAGGACTTTGTATGACAGGAAACTAACTCCTCCTTCTCTCAGGCCAGAATCCATAAAGAACTTCATACCATGATGCAAAAATGATGAAACAAGTAGCAAAAATTGAAACATATTTTTGGGTTTTGTTGGACCAGTCAGTCATAAAAAATAATTACTGCAGCATTCAAATGAATGTGGAACCACAGAACAGAGATGTTCTTATCTGCCAGTAAAGCTAAAGACACCATTTTGTCCAATAATAGAGATTTACAAGAGCATAGGACTAGCACAGGAGCACAGGAAGCCATGACAAATCACTCAATTCATATATTACAGGAATTACATCATTAAAGGAATTAGGGTTTATTTAAAACACCCAGGCAGTCAAAAGTGACATAGTATCTATGCAAGTGCTGTATCAGCAAGCCTATGAGTCAACTCACTGTGTTTTTGGCTTAAGGAAAGACAGCAAAACTGTCTTTTAGCTTTGTGTCTTCCAGGTACTAGTCATGCCCACCTTCCCTTAATACTTTCCCTATGCATCAGTGTTTTAATTACATGTTTCCTCACTCTTGGCAGAATTAAAATCGAAGCATAAAGTGAATGAGGATATTTAGCAGGCAACTAAAGGCAGCTCAGAAAGATGAAGATAACCTGGATATTCAGCCTTGTGTGTTCCCTCAGCTCAGTAGGTCATGTCCATCACATCCTACATCACTTCAGTCTGGTTTATGCTTCATCAAAACTACTTCTGAGAGCCATCTGAAGTGAACTTCGGAAAGCCCTGAGCATTCACAGTGTAGGATGATCTTATCTATCCATCAAACAATGAGGCTGCTGGTAAACAGTGAAGAGTGCTATGTGAAAGTACATTTTACTGTTGTTCGTTTCAAAAAAGGGATGATGTTTCAACTGAGATGAGAAAGTTTCCATTTATGCTGCAGCCTCATCCAAAGAAGATAATACAAATCACATTGTTTAATGAGATACATTTATCTGAAAGCATTATTCTAGTATTTTAAATTTTATTGAGTTCAATTATGGTGAAACACTTGTACTATGACTCTTCTCCAACCTATATAATGATTTAAACTTGAATGGACAACCTGATTTAAAAATGCAGTTAGTTGTTAAATTACAGGTTAATCTACGTCAACAAACACTAATACAACAAGAAACCAATCCATTGCGCTACATGAATAGTGAAACCTGGCTCCAAAAACACCAACTTGTTACACTATTTTAATAACTGACTAGCAAAGTGTTTCATTTTTATGTTCATCAGTTCAAAAATATGTAGAATACATTAATAAAATAGTTTCACTTGTTATAAGCGACTATCTCGCCTAGTAACTGCAGATAAATTAATTCATACAACTCAACACGTCTAAGGAAAGGGTGTCCACCTCAAGCTCATTCACACATCTTTATCCCTACGTTCACACCAAACGTTGAAGTGAGTGTTGAAATTTGCTCAGACTGCTCTGCCAACGATGCTGTCGAAGTCCGTGAACGCTCTGTGATATAGGTGTAATAGGCGGATCATTCGTTCGGAATGCTTCGTCTTGAAAACTTTATTTAAAGGGGCCACAAAGCAAACACATGTCAACTGCTATCTTTGTGCTGGCGAAATTTATTGATGAAGGAGAATAATGAACAATTATGATTACACATTTGGTAAAAAAAAAATAAACTAACAACATAAACTAGCTAATTAAAAGCCATTTGTGTGGTGTGTCTTTTGTGTTGATGCTAAGTGTTAAGTCAAATTTCGACATGCAGTTTAGTCATTTTTTTTTATTTATCTCCCTGCACGCAAACAGGGACACATCATGAATAATGGGGAAACCCACCACAGCAATGATTAATTTCTCCTCCATTGTACTTGTGAACGGTTTGAATGGAACCAAGATTTAGACGACTGTGTTCTCTAGTAGTCTTTAGAGCGGAGCACTTCTAAATTCCAATTGGTTGCCGCCGAACCACGTCATGGCTCATTACCATAAAGTTGCCTAGACTTCGACTTTATTCTGATGCCCCCACCGCTCAAGATCATGCCACCAACGATCATGCCACTGAGAGACGCTGACTCAAATAGAAAATGACTGACGTCCGGTTGTTTTCACGCTCTCGCTGCATTTGGTGTGAACGCAGAGTATTGGTCAGCCATGTTCTGACCCACCCAAAGTGCCTTTCCAATGCTCCTCAGGAAGTGAAAGCCTCTTTTGAAGGAAGCATAAATTGAGCTAACCCTCCTTGACTTGAACATTAAACTTTCTGGTAGATAAACAGAGACCAGTCTTCTTTCCCTCCTCTGCAAGGGCCACATGAGCGACTGAAGACCCCACACTTCCTACAGTATCACAGGTGCCAAACTATGGCCTGTATAAATTATCATCTAAAAGAAGAAAAAGGATATGCTACAGCTTAGGGCTAACCTGTTTTATAATTGCTATTGAACTGACACATTAATATTTAAGAAATAATCCAGTCAGATAAAATTTTGCTGTTGAGACTCAGCAACAGGTTCCAAGTTGAACAAAAAAGAGAATGTCTCTAGTAGAATATGATGTTAAACAAAAGAGGCACACCCAGGAATAGTGAATGTCTTGGTCTTTGTTCCTGAAGTGCCAAACATGTTTTCAGCTCTGGGTGATGTCAGCCTGCTATTGAGGAATGCCTAAGAACTCAGTGACGTGGTCAGAGTGAGAAGTACTAGTATGTAATAAAATTCTCACTCCCCGCTACAAGCCTCCACAAAGCTATGGTAAAGAAGGCTTTGTTTAGTTGGATACGCTGGTCAGAGAAACTCAACTACTCATTTCAAACTAGCGGCAATAAAATCATGCAGCAGGCTTTAGGAATATGTCCCTCATGACATGCACACTTGACAAAACACAATTTAGCTCAGATATTCTGAACATGTAACATGACATGCAGCGCAAAACACAGCTGCGGTTTGAAGCTACCGTAGCTCACAGAGCAGGGGGAATGAGACATGGGGGTGCAGAACACAGGTGCAAGCTGCATCGTGCAGAGCCATCAGCCCCGTGTGTGTGTGTGTGTGTGTGTGGGTGAGTGTGTGGGTGTGTGAGAAACCCTCCTGGGAGCACCTTAGAAGCCCCCCATTTCCTGTAATGCAACTATTCTGATTGATTGTATGATATGACCCCAGAGCAGCTGAGCTCTTTTCAGTTTGTCAAACATTATTTAAAAATGCAAGAATATACTTTAAAACAATTTATTAACTTAAATGTCCACTTAATACAAGTGTACTTGATGGCCTTAATGTGTCACTATGTTTAATCTCATAATGCGAATGAATTAATTAGACTAACATTTACACCTTAGTTTAGCCCAATATGTTATCGGTCTGCATGGACACGTGGCCACAAAAACAATCATACGCCCTCTCAGTGATTAGCATCCAAGCCAGAATACCTAAAATAAAAAAATATTAATCTATGTACTATTTGTGCAGTGGCGTAATATTCAGTAAATGTAGGCCGAGAAAAAGAAAACTCAGAATTAGTTGCTTGCTAAAAGTAGCTTCATTCAAACTTATTGAAACTTTGCATTTTCACATATATTGTAAACAACTGTATTCCTTAGTGACACATTTTATATTTACTACCCATTCCTGCAAAGCCTGCAGTAATAAAGGGACATAGACAGGCTTCTAAAGATAATGGGCTGAGTGTTTATCCCCTGAGACTCACTATGAAAACAGCATGAGAAGATATGAAGCAAAGATGGGCACTGCCTCTCAGCTATGGCCTCTACGTCCACACAATAAATCCAAATTTCACTTATAGTTTTCTCACTAAAATATCAAACCTGGTCTCAATCAGGAATGCCAATCACAGGTTTAAAAAAAACAAAAAAACAAAAAACTCTCAGTTACAAGCTATGTTAACACACAACCATTGTGTCTACTAACATTAACATTAATGCTTATGTTAACAAAAACTCAGCTAAAAGTGCTTACGGCAGTAGAGGCAGCATCAGTTACACACATCAGGCCAAAGGCAAGTGCAAGAGTGGGAAAAATGATGTAATCTATACTGAGTCACCCAGTGGTGAACGAGGCCAATTAGCTCCTCCGTGTTTTTGTTTTATTTTGGCGGGGCAGTCAGCAAAGCCCTCTCTCTCAACCTGGAGTGAGCAGCAGCATGAGGAGGCAGGGAGGAGGATCAGTGCTGGGTGCAAAGAGGATTAGCTGCAGATTTGGACCACTTCTCTGGCTCTGAGGTTAAACACACCTCTTATACACATTCTTTGATGTCCAACTACAAAACAAACGCACCATGCATGAACTGTGGGGTGAGGACAAGACTTGCACTGATATTACATTGCAAAAACCATGGAAAACCATGCACACACACACACAGGCAATTCCGTGTAGCAAATCCACTTGCACGCATGTTTTTCCAAAGTGGGAGGAAACCGGAGAACCCAGAGGAAACCCACACGGACACAGGAAGAACACACAGAAACTCAAAACAGACATCCTGAACCCAGGATTGAACTGGGGACCCTGGAGCTGTTTGACAGCAATGTTCCCCCTCTCTGTCCACCCTACCACCCTAAACTACTACATAAATGCTGTAGAAAACATAATATTTTGGAATGTCTAAATATTTCAACTCATGTAAAAATAATTTATAGAACTAATTTACAACTAATGTAAATATAATTTATGTTATTAATCATATCCCTCCATCAAAAATGTATTTTTTTTCCAAATCCTCACATAACTGAATGGAATTACAAAGTGACCATTGCACAAAATTATAAACTTTAAAATACTGCTGCCAAGTGGAACAGTCTTTACTTTGAGGGTGTAAATGTTGTCCTCACTTGCTCTCTACCTACACTAGGTGGCTGCCAGAATTAGAACAGATGGGTAATGGCAATATGTTGAAGTGTGTACGATAAAAAAAAGTGCTTTCTTATAATCACTGTACACTGTATAGCTTATTATCGGCGCATACCCAGACACCTAGTGAGGACACTTCCTTCACGCCTGCTGAAAAGAAAGGGTAAAGGGACAGGACAGGACAGGAGAAAGCGAGAGAGAGAGAGAGAGAGAGAGAGAGAGAGAGAGAGCACATCGATCCCTAAGCTGCTCTTCTCCGCTCAGCGGTGCGTGTGCTGATTTAGCCGTATGAGATGGCTTACAAGCGCAGGTCAAGAGCAAGGGCAGCTGAAAGGTCAGGGGAGACTCATTCTTTCAGCTAAATGCACTACCCACGCTCTTAGCAGTGCGTGTAAACGTCAGCTGCTCCTGTGGATGGTGTTACATGGGGATTTGCGTTCATTCTTTTTACTGCATGTGACAGAGCCGTGGTGCTTCACAGGTCAAATTAGGTTAGCATGGAGGTGTGGAAGGCAGCAAGTAAGTCATGAAAACTTCAGTCTGCCTGGCAGAAAGGAGTACACATTATCAGTTATATCAGTTCACATTTATAAATGAAATGTAATGATTTACAAATGTAATCTAAAGAACAGCACTTGTCTTTCCTATATAAAACATAATACATATCTTTTGAAATTTCGTGAGATTTTTTTTATACAGTGTGTCTCTGGAATTGTGTGACCACATGAGTTTTCTAAAAACCTACCAACCCTCCAGCATTCATTAATGTTAAATAAAGTAAAATGCTTTTGCCCAACAAATGCTCACATATCACAAATTCTCTCAGCTTGACATGCAACATAGCATGATGACACATTTAGTAAGATTTGATTTATTAGGTCCACAAAAGCCAGCCCTAGTTGGGTTTGTCTGTTAATTAAGCCATGATTCTTTACTTGTTCCGACATGCATTTCTAAATTAAGTTCTTAATATGACAGATGACCATCCGCGACTATCCAAAAGGCTTTTCCAGGTATACGAAAATGGAGCAACAAAAATATATTCAGCTGACATGAGTCTAGCCAGATAATTTGCCACTGTAAGTCCCCCTCACATGTTCTTGTTTAATTATAACTTTGCACCGCCCGGATTCCCCACAAGAAAATGCATAATCATTGGATACATGTTTAAATATGATTTGATAAATATTCACTTTGAAACTTAATCCGCATTTCTGAAAGTGTGCAGTATTTATAAAACACGTGGCACCGAGGCCAAAGTTGCTTGCTAATCCCAAGGCCAAAGGGTTTGGAAATCATCATCGTTACATATTAAGGAGCTACCAAATAAAGTTTAAACTGTGGAGCCAAAGACCCTGATAGTGGTTTTTATTTGGCAAGTCTCATTAAAGCCTATTTACAGTCTATAACAAACCCAGATTTGTGTGAAGCACTGAGGAGGGGGAAAAGTTACGAGGGGCTAATATTTTCATACAGGTCTTAAGCAGTGATCTTGTTATTTGCTTAGCATGTTTCTTGTCTCCTGAAGTAACCTTTTTAGTATCAAACATGCAGCAAGATGAGGGGCAGCCAGAGGTTTCTTGCTTTGAAGCCACTCCTTGAGGCCGAATGCTGGGCTGGCCCTGCAGGGACACTGCGTTCCACTGGCTTAGCTCGCCGACCCAGAGCCCACAGATAATGAAAAGGAAAGCCTCTAGTGGCTAAATCACCCAAAAAGCTGCTCTAGAACAGTACATATTCATAGTGCTGCCCTTCTCAGCTTCATTTAGGCAATTTTGTTATTCAATAAAAGACCCTCAATGAGGCATCTCAGTGTTGTCCACACAAGCAAAACTATGGCTAAAACATTATCTGCTGGGCTCAAGATTCTGCATCCTGCCTCCAGGTCTCACGGGAGAATGCTGGAATCTCCAGCTCAACGATGATGCTCCAGTAAACAATGAATCACGTTGGCCATGAGCATGCGCAAGATCGAGAGAGACCAAGTGAGTGAGTGAGTGTGTGTGTGTGTGTGTGTGTGTGTGTGTGTGTGTGTGTGT
>JAOTRR010000038.1:22984285-23004561 GCA_028570945.1 Gogo arcuatus
ACACACACACACACACACACACATACACACACATACACACACATACACACACACAGCAGCTTTAACAAATCAAACATTATTTGACTCTGTTTAATTTATTCATACAGCTTGCATTACACGCTAACTCTTAATAAGCCATTTCCCTCACCTGACTCCAGGCATCCCTGAACAGATTTGGGATCAGTGTGAATGTGCTAGTGCTGAAGAAAAAGTGTAACAAACTGGACTCAGGAGAAGGTTTAGGAACTTTATGCAGGAAACTTTTGACAGTACCAATATACAATCCAAAATCAAAACAGTAGACCAGGCAAGGCTCACAACATGATAAGGCATCAAATGACAGAACCAGAGGAAAATCCAAAGAATAAACAAGAAAGAGGGTCTGGACACATTCAAGGATAACAGGGATGAACAAGGTTCAGATAGTATACAATAGAGACTTGCCACTGACCCTGCATACATTGAATTGTAAACGAACAACACTAGACTACCAACTCTGTTAAATACTGTAAATAGGATTTTGCTTATGGTACTAAATGACTTCTTAAGCATAATATAGTCAGCCAACTACCTTTTAAGGAAACAATGGCTTAAGAGTAGTGCTCAGGTCCTGAGTAAACCATGGATTTTCTCTAAGTTTCTATAGCTTTAATGGCCGACTGTGTCATGTGCGTACCATGTGTTGATAGTGATATTACAGTATATCGATGCACATTGGTGCTTTTGCAACGTTTGTAAAATACCAACAACTAAATGGAACAAGTTAAGTCCTACTTTATTTTCAAGTCAACCTTGGAAAAAGCGTACTCCAGGTGACATGGGAATGAGCTTATCACAAAATAGGCCAAAATAGTTTTTTTTTTTTTTAAACAAAAAATTATATCATATACAGGAAATCACACCTATAATATATATTAACAAATGCCAAAAATAGAAATTGTATTTTCTGGTAAACTTCCCTTTGTTATGTTATTGTATGCATTTAAGTGTCAGTGCAATGTTCATGCTGATATATGAGAGGGGCAGAGAGGTCATCCATGTTCTCTTACAGTAATAGTGCTCCATGCTACTTTTGTCTGGAATAAGGCTTCAGCATCTGCTGTGGCTGATCCCCATAGCCCAGGCTGTTGCATCAGTTCCTAAATTTTTAAGTGCATGTGCGTGATTGTTCATGAGGCTGCTACATTAAATGAGACAGCCAGCTGTTCTCAGACCAGCTGTACTCTAAAGTTACCACTCTTCCAAGCAATGACTGTTAGAAGTGCCTACAATATGCTGTATCCAGGCAGAGGAGGGTAGTGACTGGTGCCAGAGCCTCTTCTGGAGAGCCATCTATCTGTGGAAAAATCAACATCACCAGGAGAGCAATAATAATAATAATAATAATAATTATTATTATTATTATTGTTATTATTATATAAATGCAAGCCTTCACAAGCCAGCGACTCACCTTTGGGAACATCCCACTTTGAACAATGTACAGGCTGCCAAAGGACTCCAACTCTCTCGCCTGGATTCAACGCAGGTAGAATATGTGGTTTGACCTAAACAGTGCATGTGCTGAAAAGCATAGCCAAAGTGAGAAGCGGCTGAACTAACAGTGCCACATTCCCCATGTTATTTCTTCCAGGCTTGCAGATGATTAAAGACTCAATACAGCCAAGAGACTAATGACTCCACAGGGTGCAAGGCAAGCTTGAGAGGCATAGCTTAGGATGAGAAAGAGACCTCTGGAGGATTTGTGTGCCGTCGAGAGGTGTGCTATAAAATAAACAAATTTATTCATCAGAAAAGCTGCCTTGGCTCTGTGGCTTCAGGTGGCACATGCAGAGAAAAATACAGAGAAACTAAGCAAGTGAGATCAAATGTCTTGATTGTGAATGTTCTGGCATCTCTCTGAGTAAATAGAGTACTCAAGGCATCAGCACAGGGTTTAATGCAAAGTTGCATGCACAGAAGTGCACCTGAGCATCAGTGAAAGGTTAAGACGAATTGATTAATGCCTTGCTGGGCACAAAAGGGTCATCAAGAACTGATGATATGAGATAGTTTTTCCAGAACTGCTTCCTGTTTGAAGACATTGATCAATTTCCACAGTTATGGGATTCTAAAAACATAAATAGAGAGGAGAAATTACATAGCACATAACATTAGTGTTTGGGTCTCCAGAGGCTAATACAGTGTAAAAGCTATCACACACTATCTGCCAAATCCTATTGTGCACCTGACTCTTTTTTTTTTTTGCCAGTCCTGCAGTTTCGCCAGCACGCTCACTAGATACAGTAAATGGTCCTTGTCCTCTCCCCTTGCGAAAACCTACTGGGTGACAGAGTGACAAATGGAGCTGGGCTGCCAAGCCCAGAGAGCAGAGATTATTGTCGCTCACTGAAAGGGGGAATGGGATTAATGACCTGGACCTAGTGGCAAAGGCTAATCATTGGAGATTAAGAGAAGGAAACCCTGCAGGTATTCAAGACAAGAAACAATGGTGTCCTTTTTCAGCCCCACAAAGTAGAGATATTACCCAAGACAGGATCAATGGTGTAGAGCAGCCCTTAGAATGTGATGAGAACTCTAACCTTTAACCTGTGTAGTACCTGTTTTTTAATTGGGGAATTAAAAGATGAGATAGAGCTGACTTCAGAATTATTGGAACCATTTAAGAGAATTGTCAAACATTATTATTATTATTGTTGTTGTTGTTGTTGTTGTTGTTGTTGTTGTTGTAAAATAAAGATTAGACAAAATAATGTACATTTTTCACTCAAGCCATTGAAAAATAATATTTACTTATTTAACCAACTTGTTATATGCAAAAATGTATGTGCAATTTGATCTATTATGGATTTTCATACATGCTAAATTATTTATCATCAAATTGAAAAATAGAATAATAGAAAAATTTTAAAAAGCCTATTGGATACCACATCCGTAACAACCAATGTTGAAAAGAACACAAGGAACACAAAATGCAGCACATAAACCTCGAAGCATCACTGGAACTAAAAATGGAGTTGTGTGCTGTAATCAAATAAGTCCAAAATCACCACTGGCATGTTTGTTTAAAAAAGGCAACAAGGAAAGCACAATACATTTGAAGCTCATGTAGATAATATTACTAGGATAGTCATCTTTTAACTCAGAAATATTGCTAAGATAAGAAATATAATGTCACTGCATGATGCAGAAAACTCTTTCATGCTTTTGCTACCTTCACATTGGATTATAGTAATGCCTTGCTCTCTGGTTCCAGGAGGTGCATAAACAAGCTCCAGTTAGTCTAGAATGCAGCAGCCAGTCTTTACTATAACCAGAAGATATGACTACATCACCCCTATCTTATCCACACTGTATTGGCTCCCAGTAAAATTTCACATTGATTATAAAATACTACTATTGAGCTATAAAGCATGGTGCAGTAGCTGAGTGAACTATTGGTCTTTTATGATCTGCCACACTTACGTAGATCAAAAGGTGCAGGGTCTTTGTTGGTACTTGGAATAATGAAGGCTACAGCAGGGGGCAGAGCTTTCTCTTACAAAGCAGTTATGAAACAGCCTTCCAATTACTGTTTGGGAATCTAGACTGAAAACATATTTGTTTAGTCAAGCCTTTTGTTAATAAGCTTTTCTCTTAAGTAAAGGCACAGATCAGGGGGGTTTATGGGCATAGAGCGTTTTGGTGAACTGGAATGTTTGGATGCTGTCATCCTCTACTCTCATGTGTTCACTCAGGTTTCTTGATGGTAGAATGGCTGGTTGCTTTATGTCCCAGGGCACCCTAATGTCTGTGTTACCTTCTGGCTCTCCTTTTTAGTTATGCTGTCATAGCTATTCTGGCAGGGGTCCCTGCTTGCACTCTGTGCACAATGTACATTTTCTTAAACCATTACAGGGCATACCTAATATAAGGTATACCTAAGGCATACTTTCTCTCTTCCCCCTCCCTCCCTCCCTCCCTCTCTCTCTCAGTCAAGCTACACATGCTACTCCTGAGTTAATAATGATCCTGTCTCCTTCTGATATCTGGACCTGCCTGATCCATCTTAATGCCCTACTTCTGCTTGGAGTTTTCATCACTTGAAAATCATTTGCTGCAGGATCACCCCACATAGATAGCCTAAAGTGCACCATGAGATTACTGTGGATGGTACCACACAGAAACCATAAAAATGGCTGTGAAGGTTCTTCCTTGGATACCCTTAGGTCTGCAATTACTAAGAGCAGTTTGCACTCCAGTCTCCATCATTGAACAATTAACTCCAGTGTGATACACTAGACACTAGACTAGAAAGATAAACTCTAATGAATTCAGAAATTACTCTGATGCTCATACTCAAGTTCCTGTTAACACAATTAGCACTGTTTGACTATATAGTATGCAGTTATAGAAGAGAAATTATTTATAATTGCACTAACTGGTGTCATCCAGAAGAGGATTGGTTCCCTTTTGAGTCTGATTCCTCTCAAGGTTATTTCCTCATGTCATCTTATGGAGTTTTTCCTTGCCATCATGGCCTCCAGCTTGCTCATTAGGAATAAATTTACAAATTTTAAATTTATAATTAATATCCAGATTTCTGTAAAGCTGCTTTGTGACAATATCTATTGTTAAATGTTGTGACGGCACCAGCGATCCATGCCACCGGTGGACTGCTGCTAGGACACGGTGCAGCCAGCCCCAGCCTGCGACCTCACCCTAGGCCAGTTGAGCTCCCTGCTGCCAGCACTGACTGCACACACCTCACCTTTCACTACTCCAACACTTCCCCATTCCTTCATTATCATTAAAATTCTGCACGTTTTTGCACTAAAACTTGGGTTGTTTGTCTGTGCTCTGTCACCCTCGTAGTGCAAGTCCTACACTGGTGGAGAATACGGCCTGAGCACAACACCCCCACCTCCCTCCCCCGATGGAATGACTTCTGCAGCATCTCCAGGAGATGAACCTCCAGCAGCAGCAGATAGCACAGGAGCTCGCAAAAGGCCTACGAGTCGCCATACAGGAGCTGTTGCAGCAGCGAGCCAGAGCCACTCCTCTCCCGGGCCGCCTTCCAGACCCCCACCAAGAGGCTCTGCATCTGCTACAGAAACTCACCCCCTCTGACAATGTGGATGCCTATCTCTACATGTTTGAGCAGATGGCATTTAGAGAAGGTTGGCCAGAAGAGGAATGGGCCCAGGCTCTGGCTCCCCTCCTCACCGGGGAGGCTCAACTGGCCTACTTCAGCCTCCCGCCAGCCATGGCAGATGATTACCCACTCCTGAAAGAGCAGATCCTGGGTCGCTGCGGGTTCTCCATCTGCCAGGCCACAACGGAGTTCCACCGCTGGGTGTATCGGGCTGATGTCAACCATCATAGCCAGATAGACTCACTGCTAAGGACCACCAAGCGCTGGCTACAGCCCAAGCAGCACTCAGCAATGCAAGTCGCGGAGCGGGTCACTATGGACCGGTTCCTCCAGGCACTACTCCCTGAAGAGTGCATGGCTGTCAGGATGAGGGCACCCAAGACCCCCGCTGAACTGGTGGGAGCCCTTAAATGTGCCTTGGCAACCCTGGACATAAAAAAAACAAGGAGCAACAAGGCCAAGGCAAGGAACCACCAAGCCCCCCCCGCCACTCCCTGGGCCAACGCCGGTGCCCAAAGGCGCCCCCCCCCCCGTACACTCACCCTCACCCAACGACGAGCCCATGCCCACCGCACCTGAGCAATCTCTCTCTGCCCCAGCCAGGAAACCATGGCTTGCTGGCTGCGTCGTCCACTCACCCACCAGCCTTCATCTACCAAGCGCCCCTGTGTGGGTAGAGGGCTGGCCAGTGAAAGCCCTATTGGACTCAGGCAGTACCATTATGCTGGCCTGGCCTTTGATCCTACCTGTGGCTGAGGGGCACAGCGGTACGGTCAAGGTCACCTGCATGTGTGGGGACGCACGAGAGGTGGCTACCGCTCACGTCAAGATTGGAGATGAGTCGGGTGAGTGGAAAGTATCTGTAGGTGTGGTACCTGATCTTCCTGTCCCTCTCCTCCTAGGTCGGGGCTAGCCTAGATTCCCGAGGGAACTACCTGCCGCCAGGAGGATGAGGAGACACCGGGCCCCACGGAGAGCCCGAGACTGCACCGCTTCACCTGAAGATGTGTGTCTGGCTGGGGGACATGGGGAGGCTGAGGATGGCGCTGCTGAAGGTGAGTCACACACTACCTCTAACCCATTCTCATGTGTGTTTAAGCAGGTGACACGTGAAGGGAACTTTGGACAGAAGCAGAAGAAGGACGAATGGCTGAAAAACTGTTGGGGGCAGGTGAGCTTTATTGAGGGTGAAGACCAGCAGCCGGGGCAGCTGGTCCCCAGCTCCTATTTCCTGGTGCACCAAGGCTTGCTGTATCACCGCACTGAACAGCGGGGCCAGGACATCGATCTACTGGTGGTTCCCCGCTCAAAGGTGGATGTGGTGATGCACCTGGCCCACCCCCACCCCTTGGGCGGCCACCTGATCAGCCAGAGCACCCTGGAGAAGATCAGGGACCAGTTTGTGTGGGCAGGGATGAACACAGAGGTCAAAAACGTCTGCAAGCGGTGCCCCCACTGCCAGCGCACCGCCACCAAAGACCTGCTCCTGCCCCACTCGTGCCGCTCCCAATCATCGACGTTCCCTTCAAGAGAGTGGGCATGGATCTGGTGGGTCCGCTTCCCAAGTCTGCCCAGGGCTCCCCGCTGCCAGCACTGACTGCACACACCTCACCTTTCACTACTCCAGCACTTCCGCATTCCTTCATTATCATTAAAATTCTACGTTTTTGCACTAAAACTTGGGTTGTGTGTCTGTGCTCTCTCACCCTCATGGTGCAAGCCCTACAATGTGCTATATAAATAAAATTGAATTGACTTGAATAAAATAAATGCACCTGATCCCCACTGGTGGTCCAGAGGCCTCTGCCAGGAGGTTAAGACTTGACCATAAATGGATCTTTACATACAAGAATGATCACAAACATATATCCAGATCAACACAAAAAGGTCAGTGTGAAAAGAACGTATTTTACAATGGCCATTTCAATCTTCATATTTGAACCTGAGAAAATGGAAGTCCAAACCTAATAATATAACAGAGTTTGAAATGTGAAAGGAGGAGTGTCAACAAGTGATATTACAGGAAGAAACTCTGTGCTGTTGTTCTGTCCAAGAGAGCCTTCACCAAGTATTACCTGTGCAGTGCCAAGTATTTTGCAGAAGAAAATGCATTAAGTGCATTTTTGTATTTAAAAACCATTGTGTTGAAATAAAACCATACAGCACCTCTATATATTTAAGGTCAAAATATTACTGATTGCATGTGGTTTTCATTTTATATTTTTGCCCATTTTCCTGAAGCGTGCCTGTAATTCAGGACTGTGTATAATTTTCTTATAGCCCCTATAATCCACAGCAGTGAAGGTATTGTACTGTTGTATTGTTCTCTTCCTCCTCAGGTGTCAGACAGTAGACCCCACTTTACCCAGGTCCTGTTGCTGTGAATTTCTCATCGATGATTCTGTAACATCACTGTTTTACGGTATAGGGTTGTTGACCCTAAGCCAACCTCTTGGAAGAGGAAAAGATAGAACAACATCATGTTGGGATTTTTTTATCGGGCTTGTCTCCTCTAGATCTGCCATGTTCTGTACAAACCAGGGGCACCAAGTGGAGGCACAACGGATGGTCTTCAGCATGTGAGAGTCTAGATGTTAAGGCCACTTGCTGTTATATAGGCCATATATTATGCGTCACATGACTGGATATGCGAAGACCAGGCTCAGACGCCAAGTTGTTACGTAGGCCAACTAGAAAGGTGCTACTCCTGCAGTGATTCTTACCTCTTATCAGACAGCAGCCTTTATGCAAAATCTTTTGTGTGCAGTATTGGAACACATTGGCAATATTGCTTCAGGCCACAACAGAATTGCAGTGTAAAGTGGGATTGAAGAGTGCCATCTCTTATCCCGTATGTTACATCCACTGCCCATTTTCCGTCACCTGAATGTTCATTCACTGCACAACATACCCTGCACTGCAATTCCCATCATGCTCCACACCGCTCCCCGTCACCTGAGTATTAATCATGGACATCTGTTCACAATCACAGCCACTCTATACAAAGCCGTTTTTTCTGCCTGTTTTCATTGTGTTTGACCTGTGCTCATTTTGTGACTTTGCTATTTGGATTTCCCTGTTTATGCCTGTTTGCGAATCGCTTGGCCCATACCTTTTTAATGACCAAGTTTCTGCTTACTGCTTTGGATTTGTCTGCCTCTCTGAACTTCTATTAAACTTCATCATAACTGCACTTGCATCCTCTCGTTCTGTGCCTGGTTTTCGTGACAGAATACCTCGCCGTACCATGGATGCAGCAGAGTGAGAAAATCTATGCAGCGTGCTCATCAATTAGGGCCAACTGATGAACAAACAACAACATCTCCAAGCCACTGAGGAGAAACTCATGTGGCTAGCCAATGTGTTGTCACAAGCCTCTACACCTCGCTTCACGCAGACCCACTCAATCACCACCAGCTCTCTGATTACGTGACCAGATAAGTTTGCCAGCGAAGCCGCTCAGTGCCAGGGTTTCCTGTTGCAGTGTTCCATGTATTTCGCCGCTCAAGAGGGGGGCTTCGGAGGGGGCTTCGAACCAGGGGGCCATGCTCACCTATGAACAGTTTATCCCAATGTTCTGGCATGTATTTGACCACGCACCTGAAAGCAACGAGATTGGCGAGAGTCTGCTGGACATTCGGTAGGGATCACAATGTGCCACTGAATATGCACTCGAGTTCGAGACATTATCTGCAGGAAGCGAATGGAATGAGCCCATGCTAAAGGCCATCGTCCACCACGGACTGAATGCAGACATTCTCACGGAGCTTGCCTGCCGTGACGACTAGGTCACACTCGACACCCCCATTGATCTTGCCATCCACCTGGACCAACTCATTCAACGTTGGTCCAAGGTGTCAGGTCTAGCATGTTTATCAGCTCCCTTGCCAGCCCAGAACCCATGCAGATTGGCCACACCTGGCTCCGCGTCACCAAAAGAGAGAAGCAACGAATAGAGGGTTGATGTTTCTACTGTGGCAATACAGGGCGCCTCATCTCTGACTGCCCACTACACCGACAGACTCCAGTCCAGACGGAGAGCAGAGAGAGGACCCCTGTGGTCTCTCACCCAGCTCTGGTGAATCAGTTCCAATCTCTCTCTCACAAATCCCTGACGCTGCCCGTACAGATAGAATACTCAGGCTCCCTCTCTGCCCTTACAGCACTAATGGACTCCAGAGCCACTGGAAACTTCAAAGATTATCACATGGCCAAATCCCGTTACTTCCTTTGTCCATGTCTCTGCCCATTCACTGAAGAGTGAAGGCACTGGCTCAAAGACACCAAGTATCTGTTCACTGTTTTCACAGACCATAAGAACTTAGAGTACATTCGTACTGCCAAGAGGCTGAATCCAAGACAAGCCTGGTGGGCCCTCTTCTTCACCTAATTCAATTTCACTCTGTCCTACTATTGTCCTCCTGCAATACTAAAGCTGACTCTCTGTCTTACCAACATGGCTCCCATGAACCTGAACCTATGCCTGAACTCCCTCCTGTTTCATCAACGTCATAACCTGGGAGTTTGACCGTGAATTAGCCTGCACACTGCCTTACCACACTCCCACTAGGTGTCCAGCCAACCTCACATATGTACCCCCATGCCTCAGGGCTCATCTCATCACCTGGGCTCATACCTCTCCAGCCACAGGTTACCCAGGGGTTCACTGTACATACCAGCTCCTAAAAGGGAAGTATTGGTGGCCTAACATGATTTCTGATGTGAACAATTTTTTTCATCCTGCCCTGAGTATGCTAGAGCCAAAGTTCCCAGGTCAATGCCAGCAGGCAAGCTTATGCCCTTACCCACTCCTCAGCATCCCTGGACCCATATTGCAGTGGACTTCTTAACTGATCCTTCAGTATCGCAAGGACAAAACACCATCTTGGTCATTTGTGACCGTTTTTCTTGCTTCTTGCACCTGGTGCCTCTCCCCAGTCTGCCCACAGCCTTTGAAATGACAGAAATACTGTTTAACCATGTGTTCAGAAACTTTGGTGTTCCTGAAGATATTGTAAGTGATCAGGGTGTCCAGTTCACCTCTCAAGTTTGGAAGGCTTTCATGGACAAACTGGGAATCACTGTGAGTCTCACGTCTGGATACCATCCCCAAGCCAATGGCCAAGTTGAGTGGGTGAATCAGGAGATCAGCACATTCCTTTGTTTATTCTGCACTGACAACCAAGAAGATTGGTCATGTTTCCTCCCGTGGGCTGAATATACACAAAACTCCCCATTTTCCTACCCATTTGACACCATTCCAGTGCATGCTAGGTTTCCAGCCCACCTTGCTCCCATGGAACAACAGCTCCACACATCTGCCAGCAGTTGACAACTGGTTCCAAAGGAGCAAACAAGCGTGGAAAGCTGTCCACCAATGTATCGACCAGGCTATGCAAAGACACAAGAGAAATGCTGACTGTAATCGAGGAGTGACCCCTGAGTACCAGCCCAGGAATAGAGTATGGCTGGCTACAAGGGATCTTCAGAACGTGGCCAGCTGTCATAAACTGAAACCATGTTACATTGGACCCCACAAGATTCTCAAAAGAATAAACGAAGTCACTTACCATCTAAAGTTAACCCATCACAGCTGTCTCTTGCCTTCCTTCCATGTTTCTCAGCTCAAGCCTGTCACACTGGGACCAATTGCATCCCACACCTCTGCAGCACTCCCCCAGAGCCCCTTGATATTAAGGGTCAGCCTGCTTACACTGTTCGTACCCCCCTAGATTCACACAGAAGGAATGGGGGCCTCGAGTATCTCATGGATTGGGAGGGGTATGGCCCTGAGGAGCAGTGTTGGGTCTCACCCAAGAACATCCTTGACCCTATGCTCACCCAAGAATTTCATGCCACACACCCCGACAAACCTGGTCCCCATCCCAGAGGCCGCCCTCATACATGTTCAGCTCCCAGAGGGAGCTAATTGGGGGGGGCTCTGTCACATCCACTGCCCAATCTCGGTCACCTGCATGTTCATTCACTGCACAACATAACCCGCACTACAACTCCCATCATGCTCCGTACCACTTCCCATCACCTGAGTATTAATCATGGACACCTTTTCACAATCACAGCCACTCTATTTAAGGACTCTGCACACACACACTCACTGTGAAGTATTGTTCTGGTTTCACTATTCATTACCAAGCCGTTTTGTTTTTGCCTGTTTTCATTGTGTTTGACCTGTGCTCGTTTTGTGACTTTGCTATTTGGATTTCCCTGTTTATGCCTGTTTGCAAATTGCTCGACCAATGCCTGTTTAATGACTAAGTTTCTGCCTACTGCTTTGGATTTGTCCACCTCTCTGAACTTTTATTAAACTTCATCATAACTGCACTTGCAGCCTCTCATTCCGTGCCTGGTTTTCGTGACACCATACCTGTGGATATCCCCTTGTGAAAAGTCCACTTACTTCCCATCTGTCTTCACAAAATCATGCTGAATAGCAATGACAAACACTGTAATTAGCCTCACTATCATTGGTTTGTGGAGTATTTGCAATGGGCTACAACAGCAGAAGACCCCACTGGCTTCCACTCCTATCAGACAAGAACAGGAATCTGAGGCTACTGTGGGCACAGAATCAGCGAAACTGGATGGTTGACAATTGGGAAAACATCCCTTGGTCTTTTTGCAGTGGTTGACAGGAGTGAAACCATATGTGGTCTTCTGCTGTTGTAGCCCATCTGCCTTGGTTTAAGGCTGTGCATTCTGAGATGCTTTTCTGCATACCATGGTTGTAGAACGGTTATTTGAGTTACCATAGCATTCCAGTCAGTTCAAACTGGTCTTGCCATTCTACTCTGACCTCTCTCATCAACAGAGCATTTCCACCCGCAGAACTGTGGCTCACTGGATGCTTTTGTAAAAATCCCAGCCTATCAAAACAGCCTGTCTAGCACCAGCAATGATTCCACGTTCAAAGTCACTGAGTTAACGTTTTCCCCATTCTGATGTTTGATGAGATTTTTAACTGAATTTCTTGACCTGCACGGCTGTATGCATAGCACTGCTCACACACAATTGCCTGATTGGATAAATGTATGAATGAGCAGGGGTACAGGTGTTCCTATGAAAGTGGTTGGTGAGTGTACATTACTGTACAACACAAGGGTGTGTCCATACTTACTGAGAAATTTAGTGTCTTGTTTCTTAGAGATTTACATAACAGTAGCTATCTTTATTTAAAATAAAATTATGTAAAATAAGAGCTCAACTGAGTCCTCAAAATGAGATCTGGTGGAGGTTCGCATTCTTACATTCCATCCAACTTCATCACACACATTAGTTTTTTATTGTTTTATACAGTATATGAGACTGTATCATAGAGTGGCAGAGATGATCACAAGTCATCTTTTTGTAAGTCCAAGTCAAGTCTCAAGTCTTTGGTTACAAGTCCAAGACAAGTCTCAAGTCTCTTATGGTTGTAATGAGTGTTCTGTCATCTGCGGCATTCCATCCAGTCTGCTTAGAACACTGCATTACTATATCTAAGGAATTCAAAGCATCATTTTCATGTGCATAGAAAACGTTAATTTTTTTTCACTTTTTTATTTGATATGGCAATATGAATTGTGATTTCAAGAGATATCTAATATAACAGCCAAATACTGCTGAAATACATTTATTAAACAAGTATTAAATTATGAATAGCAACAGAGTAAACATACCCTTCTAAAAATTCTAGGGAGTCGTGAATAAATGTTCCACTCATTAGTTGGCTGGAATAGAGTTTAATTAGAAACTCTTAGGTACTTAGGGGTTGTTTTTTTTTTTTAAATGCAGTTTGCTCGTAAGAAAAGAAAGTCCTTTCCTTGATATTTCACCAGATGTTAGCCAGCAGATGGTGGGAGCGGAATGTGGATGATTAATTTACCTGACCATTTTTTATAATCATGGCAAAGCCAGCACTCTATCCAAACAAGTGTGGCAAGCACACAGACAATCACTCACTCATCTTTTCAAAATACTCAGGGAATGCCAACCTAATCAGGTTAACTTCCCTAAGCTACAAAGCTAGTAACTAGCTAACGTTAAATAGCTGATGCTGAGCTAATATGTTTGCTAACCAGTGCTAACGTTAACTTGTCTTTCATATTACCAACTGGCTGACCTCTCCAGATGCCTTGTGAAGTGCCTGATAAAATTCAATGTGGTTGATCCAGCATCCTTTGTTCTGATACTGCACACCTTGCATTTATCCATTCTTTTGTTTTGGCCTTGTATGAAGGCATTATAGCCAAAGGTTATCACAAATGGCACAGCAGCTGCAGATGAGCTCTCCATGGCCACTGTATTGTTGTTGGCATGCTGCAGTTTATAGTCATCATGGGCCACGCTCATGCATGTTATGTGTGATATTAAGGGAGGGAAAACATTCATCTCATCAGATATTTTCTTAATGTTAATGCACGAAAAAATATAATAAAGTAAAGATTGTTCATGAGTTTCAAATCTCAAGTCCCGGTTGAGTCTCAAGTCTTTTAAGGATGAGTCTCAAATCAAGTCTCAAGTCACTGTATGTGCAACTTAAGTGAGACTCAAGTCCAAGTCAGAAACTTGAGTCCCCATCTCTGTAGAGTGGCACTATAGCATATCCACTCTTGGTGGGCTAACTACAGCTTTGATGCACTGACGAAATACTTTGCAGACGTTTATCAGAATCTCCAACAAGGTTTGAAATTAAAAGATTAGAAATGCCAACAAAAGTCATTTGTAATGCAAGTTGCATTACAATAAGCAGGCTGTGCTCATGTCATTTCTAGCAATATGATCTTCACATCATTATTTGGTGACAGCATCGCAACTGCTCTACCTGAGAACCTGGTACGTTTTGAACACTTGTAAAAGTATACTGTTCTGTCGGAATATTTAGAAGGGGCTTACAAAGGCATTGATTTTTTTTCCCCCAAATGGGGATAAAAATGAGGATATAAAAAAATGGTGTGTCATATTTAATTAGATAATGAAAATTAGAGTGCTTTTTTTTGGAGGGGGTGTTGGGTCAGAGATGAGAAAAATACTTATCTTTATGAGTCATTAACATGTCATTTTCTGTTAAGATAGGTGAAAAAAGATGGTTAGTATATAACAAGTGCAGCCAAACTGGCACATTTTACATTTTACTCTGGAGCACTCAATCAAGAGTAACCGATTTACCATTTTATATCACTGTAATTGTTTGTGACAGTATGTAGTTGAGTGGTGTATGTGTGTGTATTAGTATACATGACTAAGATGGAAAAGGGAAGGGAAATAAGGAAACACAAGGTCTGCTTTTAGTGTAGACCTGCCGTGCTTGGCAACAGTCTTTTATATCAGTTGCAGCTGCAGCTTTAACTTTGTATCTTAAGGTGGTGCCTAGTTGCCCCTCACCACCTCTCATGTTTTCAATCAACCAGTCCCATAAATTATTGCCAGTGGTAATCACAGAATGTCTGCTCAGGCTCAAGTGGTGGTCCCTGTTTGTTTCCATGCATTGGCTCACACTTCCACAGTGCTTCACTGATACAATTGTGGGGCCAAGACCTAAGCAAGCTCCACAAAGTCATTGCTAATGAAAATAATTAACCTATCTACACAGTATGTGATTACAAAATAAACACTAATTACTTCAGAGATTGAAAGTGAGCCATTCTTAGGTGTTTGAAGCAGTTGTCTCAGTATGTGTTTCAACTGGCCCCATGGCTCAGCTGTTGCTCAGTTGTGACCTTGTATCCTAAAATGATAGGGGTGACTCCAGCCTCAATCCAAGTAAGCTCAGCATAGCCTTGTGTCATACTTTGTTATGTACTTTCACTTGTGCTGTATTAACTCCTAGCATAGGTTACACGGCACTGTTCATTCCTCCTCTGGTTACACATCCCTGTTCATCAGGATCGGCACCCGAGCAGCCTTCGCTTTCAATTAGTCCTCATCTTGCCCAGACAGGCACCAGGAGCATCCCATGCCTGGCAAAGAAGCAGCAATCAGGATCAGGTGATGAGCTTCAGTACACCAGCTGGAGCTGCAACATGGTAAACATAACACAGCTCCATGGATACCGTAAATGATGAAAAATGGCAACAATGAGGGATGTAATGGTCTGGACAACTGAATCACTTTTTTTGTGTGATAGATAACAGGACTGCAGAAATTCAGCATTGCTTAAGAATTTAACCTAAATTCAGGTTTGCACTTACTGATCATTAATACAAATTTGGCACAGATTAACAAAGATGAATCCCACTGATAAGATTTGTCTGGAGCTATACATTAGGAGAGCATGAAAAAGAGCCTGAGGAGGCCCATGGAGCAAGATTGGGGAGAAGAGAAGCAGCCCGCAGGTTGTTTACAACTAGCTCTGGAGTCAGGGGGGATTCAGTGTGCTGCACCCCTGATTACATGTACCTCTCTGTGGGCAAGAGTCTGAGGTAGAAACTAGTAAACATGACCATCCACAAGAGGGGCACATTCCCAAAAGACTCCCATCACAAGCTCCAGCCACCATGTGATGAAGGAAATCGACACCCAATTTGTTACTGATTGTCTCTAGAGAATGTTTTCTCACTGACATAGAAGGACAAAGTGATAATGCTGATAGAATTGAAGGCAAGTAGCCCCGCTTGTGGAAGATAGTGTCTATAAAATGTTTTAGACAGTGCAAGAGAGAAAGAGTGAGCAAGAGAAATTATTTATTTGATCAAGCCTAGTACAAATGTAGCCAGGGCCTGAGCATAATACAATATACAGAGTGCTTGACTCAGCCTTCAAACCTTAGTAGTCAGTCCTTCCCTTCCCAGTTCTACACCATATTTGACTAAACACTGCCAAGTGGTCTGGACAAAACCAGACAGCACAGAAAAAAAAGCAGGAACCTTTGCATGCAGTCAGCTGCAATTAGTTTTCATCTCACTTGACTCCAAAAGCAGAGCCTGAGATGCTCTTCCACAATGAGCTCCTTGTGGTTGGCTGTACTACAGAGACCTATTGTATGAGTGCTTTGGCCAAAGCTTCACTTTCTGTCACCTGCAAAAAACATATTGAGGCAACATGTGGTCAAAAAAGTTAGCAACAGTGCAGATTCCTCTACACACTATTGAGTCCTGGGTGGAGGCATCATGACATGAGGAATATTCACTAGACAATTCATACTATGTGTTGAATTGTGCTAAGCTAAAAACCTATAGTTTTGCTACACCCACATTTAACTCCTTAAACTCCTAGCATGCATTAGTGGGTCCTTACTTATATTCCTCACAATACATCTTTCCCGTCACTTTTTCCTGCATTACTGAGCAGTTCCTAGTAGTTACTGAATAATATGCTTTAAGATGAATAACTGAGTAATAAGCTGGATGTTTAAGTGGTTAAATAAAAAGTAAGTGCTCTTGTATGAACATAATAGAATGATTAGATGAAGGAGAACTTTCCAGAGCGAAATAATAAAGAACAGAGAACAGAGGGCATGGTATAATACTCTGCTGAGTGTGTATCTCATAGCAGATTAAGTCACTCTATTGTGAGTAGATAATGATAAAGACCACAAACGTTTCCAGAGGATGTCAGCCCTGGCCAAAAAGCTCACTATTCTCTACAGTCCTCTTCTATATGCTTCCTGTTAGATCCATCTGCCATTGATATCATCTCTTTTGCCTTTTGTTCTCTTGCCATTTCAAAGAGCTAATATAACATTCAGGTTTAATTGGCAGCCTCAACCAGCACAAAATGGAAAACGTTGTAACCATTTTGTTTTTTGTATTAATATTGAAGATAAGAACATCTTTAAACTAGACAGTCCTCTTGAGAACAAGAGTGTAGTTTTTTAAGCTGATAGGTAATAGGTAGGTTAAGTTAGTCTCCTTTAGTGTCATCATTATACATTTAAGCAATTAGCAATCTGAAACATGGATTGTTGTGAATCCATATTGATCTGAAGAGGAGAGAACATGGATAAAAGCAATGAAAAGAAGAATAAACACAGGGGGTGGGGGGGATCTTTGACAAAGAACATATTTGAAAGCCAAAACAAGGAAACGCTAAAAAGGACACTCCAGAAGATGAGGTAGAGGCTATCAGCTGCCTCACAGAATTCACATTAGTGCTAGGATGAGATGAGTAGCCTTTCAGGTGAGTGCAGGTTGTCAGCAGAGACAAACTGCAGCTCCTGGGAATGCCCCAGATCTGACAAATCCTCCTCCACCATCATTCACCAACTCCGGGCTCAGCGAGTTGCCCTATTCAGGGTCACACTAAGCAGCAGCCACAAGCTGTTCATCTCCAGGTGTTCGGTAATGATGCTACACATACAGCTCTGTGCTGGAGCACAGTACCTTACCGTGCTAATTATGAGCAAGAGGACAGTCGGCGTGAAATTCACTAATCCGCCCCTAAATGTCAAACAGTAAACTGCTGACACTCTAGGCACTCCTCAGATGTTGCAAAGCACTTCAGAAGCATCAAGGGCTT
The DNA here is from genome assembly GCA_028570945.1 of Gogo arcuatus. Classification (NCBI taxonomy): domain Eukaryota; kingdom Metazoa; phylum Chordata; class Actinopteri; order Siluriformes; family Anchariidae; genus Gogo; species Gogo arcuatus. Next base: position 23,001,870 of record JAOTRR010000038.1, read on the forward strand.
GTATTTGTGGTAGGTAATGCAAATGCAAACTTGAGGAAAACTCATGGAACAATGCTTTTGAAGTGCAAAGCAAAAGAGATTGTCTTGGAGTGGTTATAAGGAAACAAGCAAATACGAGTGAAGCAGTTGAGGAAATCACAGAGGAAAACTCCACCTAGTATTAGCATACAGAGCTCATTAGTATCCCACTGCAAAGACCCATGAGAAAAAGACAAGCGGATGAGAAAAAGACAATGACTTCTGTGTATTACATATGACAGTACTGTATCTGTTATACTAATTGTGGTAAACAATGGTATTCATTTTTAACCAAATCTCTAACCCACTTCAACTCAATCCTTTTCCTCCTCGGAAGGCATGGAGTGGGATCAATCTGGAAAAAGGCATAGCAGAGTCCTTTGCAGCTACACTTGGGTAACTATCTCCTTCATTTTCCATTAAACCACTAAGACATATTGTCAATTATGACACCTCACAAAGGCGAAAGCTCATACAAGGCCCAGATAATGATACGCTTTATTGGTTGTGCAATGAGAGGGGAGAGGGAAGCCAGACGATTTTTCATAAGGAAAAGGCGAGGCAATGAGATGCTCCGTTGCTACTACTATTATATAAAGACCAGGGAGTGTGGTGCCATAATGGGGGACATTCAGGGATATTCTTATTAAGCTGTCAGCTTTAGTCTCTGCTCTGGCCCTCTTCCACTCCAGCTCCCCATGCATCACCATTGCAGGCTAAATCAACTAGATATTTGTAATGCTAACACAAAACATGCAAGCCGCTATGTTATTACTGCTATGCCCATGTTGCAGTACATTAACAACACAAAAACACCTAGTGACCATTCTGTATAACACAGAAAGAAAAACTAAACGTTTGAGCAGACATGATATATAAAATCTCAGAATAAAAACAACAGACATGGCTTAAGAAGCAAAATTAGAATTGCTTTGACATGGAGAAAAGCTTACTCCTGTTTAATTAGACAGGCAAATCTGATCTCTTGTCATTTGAACCGTTAGTCTAATTGCATTTCAAAATTATGGCAAGTTATACAAGTTAAAGCAAAGGTTTTTTATATACGTTTTAATTTACAAGACAATTCTGAATTGCTACATCTGGGAAGGAGAAGGTTTCATGTTTATTTTAAAGGGGAGGGAAGCTGTCCATCTGCCGAGAACTAAGCGCAAAGCCACAAAGACCCTTTTCATGTGGCTACATTGTCCGCATCTGAAACATTTCCATCCTGTCCTTTTTCCTCACACTGCATACACAACCCTTGCTTCCAGATCAAAGCCCCCTCCCGCCCTTCCAAATGTCTGGGAAATGACCAACAGCTACTGAGTCCATTCTTGAAACAAAACATCGGTGTTAACTCCTCTGTTTCATACCATTAGCATGTGCCATCCACATGGCTGGCAGTGAACAAAACACACACTGTAGTCGACCTTCACTATTGTTTGAAGCATGTTCAAAGGGAGAGAGGGCTGATTTGACGTGGAAGCATCTATTAAACAAGCGAGTCCACCCAGTTCCCCTGGGAGAAAGGAAGGGAGAAAAACAGTCATTCTGAGGACTGGTAAAAGCCAACTGCACAAAGGCAGAAGAGAGATGCAGAGAATATAAACGTACAGGAGTGTGCCACTTTTGTAGGATTTGTCTGAATAGACTATTGTGATTAATTGTGTGCATAAGTATGGGTGTGATCATCATTGTTGTGTCATCAAAAACAACATTGCACTCATTTTGCTTCCCTTTTCTCCAAAACTTGCTACAACATAAAATGGACTGACAGTTTGCAGGAGCCCCGACCATGTCAGTCCAAAATTGTGTGCAAAATGTAACCCAAACCTGAAAGAAGGTGAAACAACACCAACAAGTATGAGCTTTGTGACTATAGATGTTATCATTTCAACGTTTTTCCATAATGCTAATGCATTCCAGAATGTGGGTGTTTAAAGACAGAAACCATGATTCAAATCAATAGGGCTCCATCTGAATCAATAGGTCCTCACAAGAACTATGGAGATGAAGATCTTGGTAGAGAACAGTTAGTACTTTGTGTGGGGCTGGAGGTGTAAGGAGTCAAGCTCTGAACACAACCTTCCAGAGGTTCAGACTATGGGGGCTGATGTCACATGCGTTAGCATCAGTTGCTCTGCTCGGTTTATCATAAGATCCTCTCAGGTTAGATGCCCTGCAGTGGTACTACAACCACATGTGACTCACAGAGACAGATTAACATGAAGAAAAGTATATCTTGTATAGATGTTTTGGTTATAAAGAAAACTTCATGCATTTGTAACTCACTGAGGCAGAACAGAAATTCAGCATACAAAGTTAACAGCACAGTTCAGATTACAATTTTAGATAAATACCTGATATGAAGACATTATTTTGAGCCCATCTTTCAAGCCTGTGTTTTATTTTGAGAAATAATATTGTATTAATATACATCTTTTTTCTCTGTTTTTTCCCTCTCACTTTTATTTATTTATTTTAAAAATAAAAGCCTTTCTAGCCACCCCAATCAGTCAGGTTTACCCTTCTGCAAAAACAAGGACAATTTCTCTTTGCTACAGTCTCAGGCTGGCTCTGTTCATCCTCGCACGCATTTTCACACTGATATTCTCGCTTCATCTCAAACATAATGACTTAGACGTTTCCCACCAGTTTGATTTTCCCCCCCCCC
>JAOTRR010000038.1:23153032-23164600 GCA_028570945.1 Gogo arcuatus
TGAAATATTTCACTTTACATGTAATGAATATAGAATATATGAAAGTTTATCTTTTATTGAATTAAATTACAAAAAAATGAACCTTTTCACGATATTCTAATTGTCTGAGATGCACTAGTATATGTAAGCCACTTAAGGTGAGTAAAATCAGTATATTAACCATACTCACCTCTTAAACTTTTGCCTCACTTCCTGTTTCCATAAAGTGCCGCTCACATTTCCTGTGTCGCACTCAATAACACTTTGCAGCTTTACTGCAACCCTTCCTTTAGTTTCTGCTATTCTTCTTTAGTAAAGCCCTAACCCATGAAAGAAGCATTTAGCTTTTAGCTTCTCTGTGGTACAAAAGATGAGAACAGCCCTCAAGGAGTTGCTATGAAGGGGTTGAGCCTGCTTCCTCGAATCAAACTATCAATTCAGAGACCAATGCAATGAGTGTGAGAAACACACAAGAAAAGAGAGAGTGGAAGAGGGATTGGGGTGAGTGCCTCACACTGAAAGGCAAGAAAAGAGAGAGGATGGGGAGTTGGGAGTCTCTGCTTTCTCCATTGTTTCCTGTGAGAAAAACTGGACTGTCCAAACACTAAAGAGAGAACTAGAGGACAGGGGAAGGGGTATCACAGTTCTCACTGAATAAGTTACCATTAAATGTTGAAGTAATCAATAAATCCTTACACTATGACAATTTCAATGCTCTAATCTTTCATAGTGACCAAAATGGAGTACATCGCATGACTCATCAGTAGCTTCTGATAGAGCAGCCATCTTAACAGCAATACCACAAGCGGTGGCATGGTCAGCAGGAGCCTGTATGATTGGCTGGGCGAGGCTCCCTTTCCTCCTCCCCTGGTGAGCGTGACCTTTGGGAGGATGTCCTCTGAACTCAGCAGGATTGAACCTCCTAGAGCCCCTATGTATATATCTCTCTCTCTCTCTCTCTCTCTCACACACACACACACACACACACCCTACCAGCATGTACTATGGACTAACAGTAACAGCTGCCACAGTAGAGGAGTAATTACAGTAATACACTCACAGGGTCAGCAAACATAATTTAACAAAAATATGAAGGTGTTATAAAGATGCTTTTAACATCTATAAATAGTAAATGTGGAGGCTGTGGCTGAGTGATTAAAACTTAACAGTGTTGGTACTGTGAAATAATGGGGAACGACAGGGAATAATTAAAAGGTTATTTATCCTATTGACCACTGTAGACCATGTAACTATTTTTCTGTTCCACTGAAGGCTGATCCTAATACTACAACTTTGTTTTCAAACCTGTGACCAATACCCCTTTCTCCAGCGTATGGGACAATACCACTAGACATCATCCAGAGCAATTTCTACTCAGTCAAATGCTGCTTACAATCAAATTCAAATCATAATCTCCATGTTACATGTGTTACCAAACACAAATAATGTATAAATAATTATTACAAAATTCTCCTCAAATAATTTTGAAATGGAAACATACCCATAGCCTTTCTTTTTTGATCTTTTTTTTTTTTTTACAACTTGATCAGAGACCAAGCAAAGAGCTATAGACTCAGGGGAAAAAAAGGGGGTGTCCCAGCTTTCAGGTAGGCCAGCCCTGTTGCTGTCTCAACACTAGTCATGCATCTTTCTTCAGCATGCCATTGAAGGAACAGAAGAATCAGGCATGTGATTGCCTAATGAATTTGTGATCAGGCTCTAATAAAACATGTAACAGCTCTTCAAGGGCCAGGCACAGACCAGAGAGAATGGGGCCCGTCCTCCATCAGCATTCATTTATTCAAGGCGTAAGAGGTTTCTGGGTTTGAGAGATTTGGATCCCTGAGAGAAACAGCATTGCACTAATCCACCCTGTTTACCTCGGCCTTTATCACACTGCAATTTGTCACAGTAAGAGCAATAATTGCTCTGTGTGAAAAATGCATTCGTTTTACAACAACCTACCCCATGATTTTTGATATACGTCCTATTTATGTACTGTCATTGTCATGAAATCAGTTACTACTTTTACTGCTGCAATACAGAGCTGATAATATGCTCAGTTTCCTGGAAGCAAGATTCTCCAATGGAAACTAATCCGATGCTGATGGCACTTACAAGCCAGCAGAGATTTCAGTTCACTCTTCATAGCTATCATTATCCTTCTGTATTTATATGCATCAGTTCTGAGCTAGCATGGAAATTTAGTTCTAAGAGACATCAGTAGTTTTCAACACTTCAACATCCGATGGCATACTGGCCACTACAGAATTTTTATTTATAACAACATGGATACATGTCATACACAACCAAATAACGGACCAGTTAACTGATTTGTTCTGGGGTACGTCAGAATTAGAGTAAATCCGAGTTTTCATGCTGGATCACAATGCACGGATCCTAGCGTCAGTGTCCGATCCAGCAGGGAATAACAATATGGCTCATCAGTAGTTCAGGAGACTGGTAGCAAGTCATAATTTAACATTGTTCATAGTGACTAATTTCCGACAAAGCCTTGAAGTGCTACACTTACAAAGATGCATGAGTACAATGCAACCATTGCACCAAAAGTGTTAGTCCAAACTCCTCAGACAAGGATATATGCAGTGTTACACCACTAATCCTGAAGAATGGTTAAGAGGGTTTTCTTAGATCTTCATTATTTTAAGGCCTGGTATAATTCTCTGCCTGATGGAGATCATCACCAAGTCTGTCACAGTTGACGCTGCTCTCTCAATAACTTTAAAGAGGATCCTCGGATCTAGTCCCACACGAGGGACAAGCTAATTAAGGGTGCTGATACAGGTCAAGCACTTGGAAAATGAATAAGGCTGTATGCCCATTCCCTACAGAAACAAGTTCTGACATGGTTATAAAGGAACTGGAAATCAGGATGAAAATGGCTGGTTGGAGAGGGCAGTGGAAAAAAGCACCAGAAGTGCCTTCACTCAGACATTAGCCAGGAAGGATATGCAGAGATTATAGTTGGGGAGCTTGGTGGTACCTAATTGATCTCCATCTCCTGCCTCACCACAAATCACACAATCAGCTATTGGACAATAGACATGTGAAAGTGTACAACAAATATCACAGTACGTTGTGGTCTGTCCTGTCTACCAAAACCTCATTCAGGCCTGGTATTGACGTCTATCTTGGGTAATCAAAAGTGGACAGTCGAGACATATATTCATGTATCGAAAACATCTCCACTGACCATTTGTGATCACATTTCATCAACACCAGGGTTGCCAGATCCACCAATAGCAGCTTGGTGTCCCTTCAAATCCAGCCCCCAAAAGGCCACATACAAAAATCAGCTTGTTACATACATTAGCCGTGTCACTGAACAGTTGACTAAAACTAGCTTGAACGAAACCATGAATCTGGAAAGATTGGAGACTAAGCAGTCTTTTGATGGCAGGGATGCATCAGGACACATCGACATTCACGCTATAAATGTAACGCGGCCACGTGTGTCCCGGACGACCTGCGCAAGTGGTCTGATCAGATCACAAGATGCATTTGACACCTTTCAGACCTTTATAGACTTGTGATGAAATTGTGACCTGTAATACCAGGTCTGAACAGGAACCAAGATGGTTCACTTTGAAACAGACTGATTTCACAGTCAGATTATTTTTAAACAACATTCAGTATCAGCTGGATGCTACTTGACCAAGATGTTGCTGAATGAAGAGGATGATTTTGAATTTTTGAATAAACTCCAATGTCAGTGTGGACAGAAACAAAGGGATCTAAGAAGTGGGGGAGCCCTAATTCTTTCATGGGTACCAATAATGTGGAAAAAGAACAGATCAATTATAACAAATTTTCAATACATCAATTTCTGTGTTACAACCTCAATTTAACTTGACCTGGGTGGCCAAAGCTTATGTTTTCAGGCATCCAAATTACACTGACCACTTTATTAGGAAAATCTGTACACCTGCTCATTCATGCAATTATCAAATCAAAGAGCCAATCAAGAAGCAGCAGCACAATGTTTAAAATTATGCAGATACAGGTCAAAAGCTTCAGTTAATGTTCACACCAAACATCAGAATGGAGTGGTATGTGATTTGACCGTGGCATGGATGCTTGTGCCAGATGGACAGGTTTGAATATTTCAGAGACTGCTGATCACCTGGGATTTTCAGGCAAAACAGTCTGTAGAGTTTAAAATGTGAAAAAAAAAAAAAAAAAAAAAACATCTAGTGTGCGGCAGTTCTGAGGGAAGAAATACCTTGTTGAGAGAGATCAGAGGAGGATGACCAAACTGGTTCGAACTGACAAGAAGGATATGGTAACAAAGCCACTCTTTAAAACCATGGTGAGCAGAAAAACATCTCAGAATACAGAACCAGTTGAACCTTGAGGCGGATGGGATACAACAGCACAAGATCGCATTGGGTTCCACTCCTGTCAACATCAACAGCAGGAATCCATGGACCCAACCTGCCATGAGTCAAATGTTCAGTCTGGTGGTGATGATGGTGGTATAATGTTATATGGGGAATGTTTTCTTGGCACACATTGGACCTCTAAAAACTAATCCAGTATTGATTGAATGTCACAGCCTGTCTGAGTGTTGTTGCTGACCACGGGCATCACTTTATGGCCACAATTTACCCATCTTATAATGGCTACTCCCAGCATGATATTGAACCATGTCATAAAGCAGAGGTTCTCAAACTGGATCCATGAACATGACAATGAGTTCAGTATACTTCAGTGGTCTCCCCTGTCACCAGATATGAATTCAACAGAGAATAACAATGTGATACAATCATGTCAACATGAACCGGAATGTCATAGGAATGCTTCTAACACCGAGTGGAACCTGTACCATGAAGAACTGAAGCTGTTCTGAGAGCAAAGGGACATCCTATGCAGTATTAGTTTGGTGTTCCTAAAAAAAGTGGCCAGTGTGTGTATATATTAGAATGTCCAATTTGTTTTCTGGCCTTTAAAAACATTTTGTTTTAATGCTCAAGTGCTATACACAGCGGTTAGCAATTTGATTTGACTGAAGGAATACATATTACAATTGTGAAATGAAAGCAGTACATCTTCATTATGCCATGCTATGATTTACATTTGCATTAACTTCTGCAGCTCAGCTCTGCTTGCTGCTCATATAAAACCAACAGAGGTGTCACTTAGTCACCTCCCCCTTCCCCAATTTAACCATTGCTTACAAGTTAAACATATCCCCACACTGCACCAAAAATGATGTAATGAGTAAGCTAAAGGTCTGTCTAAAAGAACAAGCAGAAGCCTAGTTAAAATCCTCCTAAAGGGGACTTAACCTGCTTGCATCTCCTATACAAAATGGAGCCAGTGGGAGGCTTATGGAGTTAATTCTGTGCCAAAAGTTTCAAATAAAATAATAAAATTCATGCTCAAAATATTATCAAATGTATGAGAATCAAATAATTTTTTTTCAAAAAGATTACTCCTGATTCACACATTTTGCTTTTTTTGCAGATTTTTCTGATGCCCTTTTTTGCTGGAATATTTCTTTTACTTCTGTAATCTTTCTTGCACCTTTTTTTTTTTAAAATGGGTTAGGTCATAGAAGTCGGCTCTGTTCATTCTGCCAAGTCAGAGGCAACTCCACCGTTAATAGGGTGGGCGTGGCTAATTTTCAGAGCACCTCCCACTCCAAAATCAGTTGACCAATAGAGATTTAAGGAGAATGCCTTCTTCTAAGACCCACCAATGTGCCAAAAGTCAGAAGCGCAAAAAAAAAATTCTAGATGCAAAAAAATGCATCAGAAAAATGAGCATCTTAAAAAATGAAAGAAAAATAAATGTGAATCAGAAGTAATCTTTTTGAAAAATTAACTCCATAGTGGCTTTTTATATGAAATGTAACATGATTTGGTGCCTGGTATTCCAGAAAGTTGACAGGAGACCGACTGAATGCTTTGAAAACAATTAGGTACATTGCTGTACACTGTGACCATTAGTAATAATTCTTGAAACAAGAGACAGTGTTTGTGTTGGCCAGTGTACATAGTGTAGTACGCAACAGAATCAATACTGCACATGTTCAGAGGAAAAGGCCAGACTTCTGTTTCCACAAAATCTCATTAGAGCAGGTTTCTTACTCATGTTCAACTGGGTCCTCGTTTCTCTCGCTTTCCCCTCATTGCTATCTTCAAGTCACACACTGGAATCAGATGTGACATTTGATAGAAAGGCTTCATGTATCCTTTCAAATGAAACGGGATTAAAGAAACACAGTCTTGTCTTTGCCTTTCTTGATGATCATCTCTCTTTTGCTCTTTCGCTTTGTCACTCGCACTCACACAACTAGCCTCCCTCCCCCGCTCGCTCACCACTCCTCCGCATCATGTGACAATCAGCTCCAGTTCCTATGGTTACCGTGAGTTTCCTGGGAAATGCGATTGTGGGTTTAATGCTCTCTCTTTCCATTCCTCCCATTACATTCCCTCATTTTCTTCTCTCTTTTCCTTCTGTCACATTCTCTCTTCATCTCCCAGTCTCTCTCTTTTACATTCTCTCAACCTCTCATCTCAGCCTCTTTCACTCTCTCAATTTCCTCAGCTCTCCATCTTTCCATCTCTGCACATCTCTCTCTCTCTCTCTCTCTCTCTCTCTCTCTAACCATCATCTCCTCCTCTCAGTTGCTCTCTGCCTCCCATGGCAGCTGCTGAATTATTGATTTGATGAAATATTTATCTGTTATTCTGCTAGACCGCTGAGTACTCCAGTTGTGGTCTAATGGCAGGCCCTGAAATCCAGAGGGTACACCAGGCATCTGTGCCCCCTCAATCACCCACCTCCTAACCACCTATCATCAGGGGACCACGCCCTCCCTGAGCAACCAACATAATAGTCCCATGGCACATGGTGCAATGTTGATATTGAAACCTTTGCTTCTGCTAATGCTGTATTTATTGTAGTGCACTGTACATTTTGCACAATCCTTTTACCTTACACTTGCCTCTATGGTCCTGGAGGCATAGCCATTAAAAATGGACTTGGCCTAAATCAAGTAGCACATTTTAAGGTCACTAATGTCTGTGTCAGACAATAAAAATCTTCCCGAAAGCTTGCAGAGACAAAACAGTTGCTAAGATCTAAAACAGAGAACAAATGTTAACCTGTCAAGACACTTCCTCAGAAAGAAGAAGAAAATGAAACCCGTGCCCTTACTTCATGGTGGTTGTTTTTACATGTCAAACAAAAACAGGGAACAGAAAAAGAAAAGAATTGGGGGTTTTTTTTCTGGCTGATGAATTAAATAGACGAGATGTAGCTGAGAGAGCAGATGCATCTGTCCATATCAGCTACTCTTCACTGTGGTATGTGGGTTCCTTGGTACATGCTAAGTTTTCAACCAGTAATGATCGCACCTCAGATTAAACTCATAACTTACAGCATTGGTGTATGCTGAGGCCTGCCAGTTAGCTCTGTGTGCAGTGCTGTACTTGTTTCTCTGATGGGATCAAGGCCATCCTGTATCTCTAACTAGGAAGGTACGATTATATTGCTGCCTATATTAATATTACCAATATTTACTTAAAACAATCAGTTTTTAAGTTCAGACTTTAATACATTAAATTGACCATGATTAAACTTTATGTGCCTGACATATGGAAGCCGAAGTTCATTACCAAAGCAAACTGTTTTATATGAATGATAAATGGACCAGATGTTGTACATTTCATCTATTCACTGTCCTGGCCATAGAGCACACCCACTCAGCCAAACAGAATATAAAAAATAAACTGGGTGTCTGTCAGTACATTTATTGTTCCATCATATCTCCACTCCCTCCCACCCCTTTCCTTAAGCAGCATACTTAAAACTACAAAAAAGTACCGCTGCCAAACATGCCTGTGTGTTAACCAGACTTTAAATGCAGGTCAGGTTTGCTGTGGGCTACTTTTGAACTATTGTAGTGAGAAACTGTTTTTATTATTTTGTTAACATATACTGCACAATGTTCCTTTTAAATGTTGTGATGCACGTATCAGTAACCATGCTGTTAGGCTTTATTATTCATTACTTGCTTTATGCTGCTCAGGGTCACATTGGATCCTATACCAGCAATACACCCTGAACGGGACACCAGCTCATCCCAGGGCACCACACACATTCACACACTCATTCATACCTTAGGCCAATTTAGCATAACCAGTTCACCTTCGGTCATGTTTTTGGGAGTTGGGAGGAAACCAGTGAACTTGGAGGAAACTCACATAGATATATGGAACTGTGTAACCTGGAGCTGTGAGGCAGCAAAACACCTTGCCTCATCCCTGTGTGGTATGGGAGGGCAGCATGAACAGATAAATGCTTTAAACTGGAAGTATACTTCAAAAGAAGGACATTTCACTAGAAGATCCTCCACACAGAGGATGTTTATTTTTTGCACCATTCTGTGTAAAATCTAGAGATTGTTGTGTGTGAATTTCCCAGGAGATCAGCAGTTCCTGAAATACTCGAACTAGTTCATCTGGTACCAACAACCATGCCATGATTAAAGTCACACATCATACATTTTCTTCATTCTGATGTTTGATGTGAACATTAACGGAAACTCTTGACCTGTATCTGCATGTTATTTTTTTGCATCACGTTGCTGCCACATGACTGGCTGATTAGATAACTGCATGAATGTGTACGTGTACAGGTGTTCCTAATAAAGTTGACGGTGAGTGTATAAGAAATACATGTGAAGTTAAATTGTCTCTTTGAGAAGGAAGGGAAGGGGGAAAGATCCCTTCTTTTCCCCTTTCCAGCCTAGTATTTACATAATGAAATACATGTAGGTCATTTGAAGGAAGAGGGAAGAAAGGGAAGGGAGGGAATGAAGAGATGAAAGGAGAGATGCAAGGAAGAGAGAGGAAGAAGGAAGTAAGTGAGGGAGCAGAGGAAGTGACAGAGGATGGACAGAAGGAAGGAAAAAAGAAAGAGGTTCTCCAGTATGGAATAAGGTTGATTTAACTCAAGCACAGTAACTGATAGTATGAGGAATAACAATTCTGTGTTCATTTTGAGGCACTCTAATAATCCGATCTGCATCTCCTGAAGAAAAAATGTGCATTTAGAGAGAGGAGTGGAGTGTATGAGAGTAAGTACACTGGAGGTGGAAGGGGATAGGGAGATAAAAGCTTAATGCAGGACAACGGCAGCAGGAGCTGCATTTAAAGCAGTAAATGTGCTTGAGTGGGGAAGCCAGTGTGACACCATCAGCTGTGGAAATGTTCCGTTTCAGATGTATTTCAACATGCATGAAGGAGTAAATAAAATGAAAAAAGAGAAGATGAGCTGAGAACGATACAGGTTTCTATACAGAGGCCAGGGAGTCACTCTATAGACTGTCACAGTAACATCACACTTATCACTTCCTATCATGAGTAAAATCACTGAATGTTTACTGGGCTACAGACATAATTTGCATGAAATGTCTTAATTGTAAAAACGACTCCAAAACTCTGGCAGTGAACTCGATGTGTGCTTGATGTGATAAGGATGTCGTAGATACCGATGTGTTTAACACTACAGGTGGTGTCTGTGAAATGGCATCCATGCACACAACAAGACACCGTTTCTGTCCAAGTGCCCAATGAGCTGTCTCTGTGGCAACAGACGGTTACCTAGCAGCACAACACAGCCTATGGAAAAATGAATGAAAATCTTCACCGAGAGAGAGAGAGAGAGAGAGAGAGAGAGAGAGAGTATGGGGTTCTTTAGCCAGCTTTACATGGATTTTAAAGTTGCAAAATTAAAAAGAAAAATTCCTGCTATCTGAAATTTCAAAAAAAAAAAAGATCATGGTTGAAAAGTTTGTCAAAAAGACAAGATATGAACAAGAGTGATGGAAATGGGTTTATGGAAAAATTATGTTGCGTCAATTAACATTTAATATATGTAAATCCAACAATGACCACAATGGCCACAGAGGACCCTTGTGATCTGTTTAAATTTTAAAAAAATTAATTATTATTTAACCAAACATCATTGTGACCTTGACCACCGTGTTTTACAATTGAGAAATATTGGAATGGACACCCAGTCACAGACAAATGAGAAAAATGAAACAAAAGCAAAAAGCTGTGATCGTTTTGCCAACAGAGGAAACAATGTTTCTTTCCTCGTTTAGAGACAAACGGAGTAAAGATGAAGCAGAGACACGCGCGCACATGCACACCAGCATCATCTGAAAGACAAATAAAAAGAATAAAAGAGAACTAATGGACACAATTAATCAAAACACACACACACCTTGTCAGCTGGGGAAGAGCAGCCTGTTTCACAGATACTCTAAATATGAAAGACAATCTAAATATAAACTGTGGCTGCTTTAGTTTGAGAACAGCTGTTAAAATAGGACCTGCTAAATTAGATTATATCATTTTAAAACTGAATTAAGTAACACAAGTATAAATAACCAAACTAATCAAAATATAGAGACAAATATAATGAAGAGACTCAACACACTATGAATAAATGGCATATAATGTGTGTTTGGGGTATGTCTGCATGATACTGCATTTCCACAAGCACAGCTTGCTTGTGTGTGTGTAGTTTCCCCACCATCTGTGCATTTGTGTTTACCGGTGCAGCAGCAGAAAGTACATGTACTCAACCACTTAGTAAATGTCTATTGTACACACAGGCACACTCCATTTTTCCATTAAAATGGACGGACGTGCGAGCCTACGAGTCAGTGAAGCGACACCACTCTGCACTCAGTACACATGCTGAGCTTGCACTGCTAAGTTTAACCTGGGAAATCTAGCTCAATAAATTATAGGCCATTATACAAAATTACTGTAGGTCCAGATTAAGTGCCACTGCCGCACTCATCCCTTCAATCAATAGGATTATGGAATGCAGGATTAGTGGTTTTTCCCAGTTTACAGATTGTTTCAGGTGCTGAATGGTGGGAGGATCTTTGGTTGCTGTGATACCAATCAGGACTGTTTCACTTGTTTTCCCCTGATGTCTACATGTAATTGTTCTTCTGGGAATAATGACATCAACAGATGATACAGCTCCATTAATACAATGCTGTTTATAGACGTGCCAGTGTGAGATGAGATGGATTGCAAGTGTTTGTATTAGAAAAAGGTGATGGAGAGTGCTCATTTAGGAACAGAACAGCCGTGGACTTGGCTCTTTGTGCTGTAAACAGTTTGAAAGCAGTGCTGTACCAGTTGCCTGATGAAGGCACTTTTCAACCACATCATCTCACTTCATTTTGTTTTCTCCTTCTCCACTATCCCCTACTTCCCCCACACCCCCATTACCAGCATTCAGGTCCACTCTATTCAAACCTGCCTTCTCTTTTCAGCTCTTCACAGTGCACCGTGGACAAAGAAGAAAAAACAGTGCACCAACCCACAGCCACTAGCAAGGGTCCTATACATACTCCATGTAGCTCAGACACTCCCCAAGGCAATTCAGTCTCAGATGTGCGTACACACACAATAGTCCCTTGCATGGGTGGCAATAAGTCTCTCTCTCTCACTCACTCACACGAGGGTATGTTATGGGGGAAGCCATGGCCTAATGGTTAGAGAAGCAGCTTTGGGACCAAAAGGTCAC
>JAOTRR010000038.1:23263928-23275651 GCA_028570945.1 Gogo arcuatus
AGAGAGAGAGAGAGAGAGAGAGTGTGAGTGAGTGAGTGAGTGAGTGAGTGAGTGTGTGTTGCAGTCCGTGCAGGAGGCGGGGATCCCAAATCGGCCTAGAGCGGGGTCGCTGGCGGGTGCTGACTGCACCGGAATCTTTCCAGGGAGGCGGGGAAAGCAGTGGTGTTCGCCGGTGAAGCATGCGGAAGACTCGAGCTCATCGTCGTCGTCATCGTCATCCAATACGTCGGCAAAGTTGCCTGCCCAGAGAGAGAGAGGGAGAGGGAGAGAGAGCATGAGCCAGAGAGCACATTCGCGAATTGACTAACCTCTGAGAGCCGCAGCAGCTTTTTATACTTCCCTGGCTGCTTGAGGAGGGTGAATTAAGGCACCGATTATGCTGCTCCAGGCATGTGTGATCAGAGGGCCATGCTCCCTGACCATGCTGCTTCTGGCTGTCCAAAATAATGGTGCTGAAGCACCACTGTTTCTTCAGCACTGTGGGAGCGGTTGGGTGAGGAGCGCTGCGCTGCTTTGGTGGTGGTTTTCTGAAGCCACCGTCACATTCTCCCCTTAGCACTGAGCCTACCATCCTCCAAGGCTCGGCCCAGAGGCTGTAGCTTCTGGAGAGGCCATCGGCATTCCTGTGCTGGGTCCCTGCTCTATGTTGGACCTGGAAAGAGAACTCCTGCAACAACAAGAACCAGTGACTAACACGAGCGTTGGTGTCTTTGGCGGCTGCCATCCACTGGAGTGAAGCATGGTAGGTGACCAACATGAAATGATGACCGGACAAATAGAACCTCAACTCGATTATTGCCCACTTGATGGTGAGGGCTTCTCTCTCCACAGCCGCATTGTTCCTTTCTGCTGGGAGTAGCTTACGGCTGATGTACAGCACGGGGTGCTCTTCGCCCTCTACGACCTGTGACAGCATGGTACCCAGGCCCGTCTCCGAGGCGTCCGTTTGGCCAATGAAGGAGAGGTCAAAGTCTGGGTCTCAGAGGATGGGGCGGTGGTGAGGGCCTTCTTCAGGGCCTGGAATGCCTGCTCTGTCTGGCTTGTCCACTTTATCTTGTCTGACTCCCCCTTCTTGGTCAGGTCTGAGAGGGGAGAGGCTAGAGAAGAGAAGTTGGGCACAAATCAACGGTAATAACCGGCTAACCCCAAAAAGGCACATACCTGGTGCTTGGTGGTGGGTTGGGGGTAATTTTGTACGGCCTCTATCTTCTTGGCCCAGGGCTTCAGCAGCCCTGGGCCGATACGGTAGCCCAGGTACTGTGCCTCGGTCAGCCTCAGATGGCACTTCCGAGGGATGGTGGTTAACTCAACCTTCCACAGCTCCCCAGGATGGATTTGAGGTGGTGCAGGTGATTGGCCCAGGTGCACGAATGGATGATGACATCATTGAGGTATGCAGCGGCAAAGTCCCAGTGAGGGTGGAGGACAATGTCCATGAGACATTGGAAGGTGGCTGGCGCCCCATGGAGGCCAAAGGGGAGAACCCAGTACTGCCAGTGGCCCAACGTAGTGGTGAAGGCTGTTTTAGGGTGGGCCTGAATCAGGGCCACTTGCCAGCAGCCTTTAATCAGGTCCAGTGTTGATATGAAACGGGTCCTCCCCAGTCTGTCAACCAGGTCGTCCACCCTAGGCAGGGGGTAGTGTGGTGGTTAAAATTAGCCCTGACACAGACATTAAGGTAAGAAAAACAGGACGCAGGTGTAGAGTTAAAAACATCACAAGGGATATATATTCTTGTTGACCAAGCAAGGCATATAATTTCTTAAGAGAGAAAAACATGGAGATAAAACAATGGTAGGGAAAGAACACAACCAAAACTGGATCTTAAGTAAGCTGTTTGTTTAGAAAGAGGGTCCAGATGGTTGAACTTAAAGAATAAGTGAGGAAATATGCCCCAGAAGTAACTCCAGAAGGGAGTAAGAGACAGGAGAAATATGGACTGAGGTAACCCTAAATTCAAAAGGACAGGAGACAACGGAGATGAAATTAGACGAAAAACAAGTGAAAAACATAGTAATTAATAAACCATGGATGACGTAAGGGGCATTCCAATTAGGGGAGGTATTAACAATGATGTAAGGGGAATTCCAATTAGAGGAAGGTATTAACCATGATGTATCAAAAGCAGGAGGAGTCATTAGAAAATGTATGAAAAAAGGTGGTCACGCCTGAAAAAAATTTAGTCACATCTGGAACAAGATTCATGTTCTAACAGACTGGCTCATTCTGACTTCCTTCTCGGAATGAACTCTTGGCTGACTTCATTCCTGGAATGAACTCATAACTGTGTATTTTTGACTACAGTAAACTTCTGATTTTTGCGACTAAGAAGGACTCCAGATAAATTACTTGACTTTTTGAATCTTTGCTGTAGTAAATTTAATTTAATTTTTAATTTAATTTGGTTTAATTTTTAAATTCACTGAAGTTTTGAAGAAGTGAAAGCAATAAGAATTTAAGGAGAGGACCCTATTCTGGGCGCATTTTCCCGCCACAGTAGCTGTCGAAGTCTGAGATCGCGTTGAGTTTCCCGAAGTTGTTGCAGCGTCTCAGATGTCCATCGGGCTTGGGCACCGCCACAATGGGGCTTGACCAGGGGCTGGTGGACTCCTCGATGATGCCGGCCCTTAGCATTCGCACCACATCCTCCTCGATTGCACGACAGCGGACCTCTGGAACACGATAGGGGCATTGCTGGACCATCAAGACAACCCTGGGGCAGGGGGGTCCTTGATGTCATGTTGGATTAGGTGGGTCCACCCTGGTTCTGCTGCAAAGAAATCCTGGAATTGGTCGAGTAATTCTCTCAGCTCTTGACGCTGGGGGTCGGAGAGGTCTTCTCCCTGGTGCACCAAGGTATGCCTGGGCAGGTCTGAGGAGGAGAGAGCATGTGCTGAGAGCAGTGGCAGTGGTTCAATCCATCATTTCAACAGATTAATATGGTGAACTTGGGTGTCTTTGTGCTTACCCGGCTGTTGCAGGCAATAATTCACTGGCCCGACATGCTCGGCTACTGTGAACGGGCCCTGCCAGCATGCCAGGAACTTGCAGTTAGTGGTGGGGACCAGGAAGAGGACACGGTCACCGACTTGGAACTCCTGGGGCTGGGCCACCCGGTTGTAGAGGTGGCTTTTCTTAGCCTGGGTTGAGAGCGGGTGCTGGCACACGATAGGGGCCACCCTATCCACGTGTTCCTGCATCTCTCTTATGTGCTCGATTGTGGTCTGAAAAGGGGATGGCTGCTCCTCCCAGGCCTCCTTGGCAATGTCTAGGAGGCCCCAGGGCCTTCTCCCGAACAGGAGCTCAAAGGGCGTGAAGCCCATCAATGCCTGTGGAGTCTCCCGGACCGTGAACAGGATGTACGGGAGAAGGAGGCCCCAGTTTCAGCCACCCTTGTCCACAATGCACCTCAGCATCCTCTTCAGGGTCTGGTTGAACCTTTCCACCAGCCCGTCTGTCTGGGGGTGGCACACAGAGGTGTGGAGCTGTTTCACCTACAACAACCGGCACACATTAGCTATGAGTTTTGAGACAAAGGGCATACCTTGGTCAGTGATGAGGTCTTTGGGGAGCCCCACAGAGGAGAACAGCAGAACCAGCTCCTGGGCAATGTTCTTCAAGGTTGCCTTCCGGAGGGGTACCGCCTCGGGGTAGCGGGTGGCGTAGTCCATGATGACGAGGATGTACTCGTGACCCCGGGTGGACTTAGGGAGGGGACCCACCAGATCCATGCCCACTATCTCAAAGGGAACACTGATGATAGGTAGCGGCACGAGTGGGGCAGGAGCAGGTCTGTGCGGGGTGGTACGCTGGCAACGGAGGCAACGCTGGCAGAAGTTCTTGACTTCGGCATTCATCCCCGGCCAAAAGAAGCAATCCTTGATTTTCTCCAGAGTACTCTGGTCTGCCAGGTGGCCCCCTAGGGGGTTGGAGTGGGCCAGGTGCATCGCGATATCCACCTTGGAGTGGGGGACTACCAGCATGTCCACTTCTTGGCCCCGGCACTTGGTATACTGATACAGCAGGCTCTGGCAGACCAGGAAGTAGGTGTGGGGGAATGGCTGCCCCAGCTGTTGATCCTCCCCTTCTACCAAGCATACCTGACCCCAACAGTTCTTTAGCCACTCGTCTTGTTTCTGTTCCCGCCCAAAGTTCCCTTCGCATGTCACCTGCTTAAACACACACAAGGATGGGTTAGAGATAGTGTGTGACTCACCTTCTGCAGCACGGGCCTCAGCGTGCCTCAGCCAGGCACACATCTCAGAGTGATGGGGTGCAGTCCGCTGGCCTCCGTGAAGTACATCGTTGCCTCATCCTCCAAGTGGTGGGCAGCTCCTGTGGGAACCCGGGCCAGTCTCGACCTACGAGGAGAGGGACAGGGAGGTCAGGAACCACACCAACAGTCAATTTCCACTCACCTCTCTTGTCCCCGATCTTGACGTGGGCAGTGGCTACCTCTCGTGTGCACGCAGAGAACCTTGACAGTACCGTGGCACCCCGCAGCCACAGGCAGGATCGAAGGCCAAGCCAGGGTGATGGTGCTGCCGGATTTGAGAAGTGCCTCCACTGGTCAGCCCTCCACCCGCACGGGGTGCTCAGGAGACGAGGGCTGGTGGGTGAGTGGACAACGCAACCAGCTAGCCATGGTTTCTGGCCTGGAGCAGAGAGGGGTTGCTTGGGTGCGGTGGACATGGGCTCATCGAGGGGCCCTGGAGAGGGAGTGGGCCCGGGGTTGGGCCAGGAGGTGGGGCAGATGCTCCATTTTCACAGTCTCCTGTTTGCTCAGGTCCAGGGTCACCAGGGCACACTCCGGGGCATCCACCAGCTTGGTGGGGGTCTGGGGAGCCCTCATCCCGATGGTCATGCATTCTTTGGGGGGTAGGCCCCAGAGGATCCTGTCCATAGCGACCCTCTCTATGACGTACATCGCTGAGCATTACTCAGGCTGCAGCCAGCGCTTGGCGATCCTCAACAGTTCATCCATTTGGCTGTGGGGGTTGATGCCAGCCCGATAGGCCCAGCGGTGGAACTCCGTCGCAGCCTGGAAGGAGGAGAACCCACAGCGCCCCGAGATCCGTTCCTTCAGAACGGGGTAATCCTTTGCCGAGGCCGGCGGGAGGCTGAAGTAGGCCAGCTGGGCTTCTCCCGTGAGGAGGGGAGCCAGAGGCTGAGACCATTTTTCTTCTGGCTAGCCCTCCCTGTACGCCATCTACTCAAAAGTGTACCAGTAAGCCTCTACATTGTCCGGGGTGAGTTTGGGGAGCAGATGGAGAGCCTCCTGGCGGGGGTCCGGGAGGGGGCCCAGGAGGGGAGAGGCTCTAGCCCGTTGCTGCAGCAGCTCCTGGGTGGCGACTTGGAGACCTTTGGCAAGTTCTTGTGTCACCTGCTGTTGTTGGAAGCTGGTCTCCAGGAGGTGCTGCAGGAGTGGTTCCATGTGGAGGATGGGTGGGGGTGTCATGTTCATGCCCACATTCTCCACCAGTGTGACACTCGCGCTGCAAGGCGGGGAGAACACAGACACAAGACCCAAGTCTTCAGTGCAAAAACCAGTGAATTTAATGAAAAATTAGGGAAGGGGAAGTGTAGGGAGAGTGTAGTGTGCGTGCGGTGCATTCCATGAAGAGGCGGGGAGCCTCGGAAGCGTGCGGAAGGCTCAAGCTTATCGCCATCCTTCTCTACGTCGGCAAAGTTGCCTGCCCAGAGAGGGAGAGAGAGGGAGAGAGGGCGTGATCCAGAGAGCACATTCGCGAATTGACGAATCTCTGAGAGCAGCAGTGCCTTTTTATACTCCCCTGGCTGCTTGAGGAGGGTGAATTAAGGCACCGATTATGCCGCTCCAGGCGTGTGTGATCAGCGAGCCCCGCCCCCCTGGCCACACTGCTTCTGGCTGTCCAAAATAATGGTGCTGAAGTGCCGCTGTTTCTTCAGCACCATGGGAGCAGTTGGGCGAGGAGCAGTGCACTGCTTTGGCGGTAGTTTTCTGAAGCCGCCATCACATTTAGAAATACACTATATGCTGTCTTCTCACCACAAGTAACATGCCTAGTATATGACTTGAAGCTCTGAAATTCTGCGCAGTTAATTTCCGTCTCAAAACGTAATTTCTGGCAGCAGAGAAGCACAAAAATCCAAGATTTGATTTTTGGACTATTGTGGACCTGAAAAGTACACCCTGACTGTGAAAAAGCCCTGGATAAACAATATCCAGAAACACTGCCACCTTCTCTGGGCCCAAGCTTATTCACAATGGACTGAGACAAAGTGGAAAACTGTCCTGTGGTCTGACAAACTGAAATTTGAAATTCTTTTTGGAAATCATGGACGCCGTATCCTCCAGGCTAAAGAGGAGAGGGATCATCTGGCTTGTTATTGGCACACAGTTTAAAAGCCAGCGGACAAAAGCGAGTCGCATTACCAACAAGCTAGCTGGCTACTGCACTCTTAGAAAGAATGTGTTAAAACTGACACAAACTGTATTAAATTATTACACATCAGTGGGTGAGTTTTGGGACAACACTTGTGTTAATTTTGACACATTCACTGTATGAATGACTTTAACACAGTGAATGTGTCAGGAAGGTTAACACGAAGATGTGTAAACATGTAATATTAACACATTATCTGCTGTCCTTGGCTACATACATTGTGTTAAAAAAAAACATGCCTAAAACCCTATGCAAAAAAAGTGTTATTTGACAAAAAAATAAGTTAATGACAATAATACATTATTTATGACTTCAACACATTTATTATCAACACATTTATTATCATAAAGTATTAACAATAAGATTCACAGAAATCAAACTGCAGAATATAAAAATACAAGTTCGTAGAATAGAATTTCAGTAGTAATAAAGGAAATGTCTGACATAGAACAAAACAGTTCTTTTTCCCAATTTCATTAGGCAACATGACACATAACCACTCCTTCTATGGTTCACTTATTTCAAAACCTTATATCTTGGATTGATGTAGATCTGATCATCTAAGGCCTCAGGAATCACTGGGCAAGGATCATCTTCAGATTGGTCCATTTGCTGAATAACAAATTAATTACATTTTACCAGACAGATAATGCAGCAATCTTTTTTTTAACAATATTTTTACACAAAGCATTAGTTGATATCACAGCTCATTTATTTTTTCCCCTGACATAAGTTCTATACACTTAATGTTAGGTAACATGAGGCTGCAGCTATACATTTATACACCAACATTCTTACAGATCTGAACTATATTTTCATAAATGTATTGTAACGACGGTGGGCCAAGACCCGTCTTCTCCTCTGCAGGCGCTCCTCGCTGCGCCGTGGTGCTGAAGAGGACAGAGCCCCACTCACTGCGCCGAAAGCGAGCAACGGCGGTTCAGCACCACCGCCAGAAGACATCACCGCCAGAAGACATCGCCGCCCCCCTAACCCTAACCCTAGTTTATAATAGGATAGCAGTGGCTCAATGGTTATGGCTCTGGCTTGTTAATCAGAAGGTTGGGGTTCAGGCCCCACTAAAGTCAATCTGCCACTCTTAGTCCCTTGAGCAAGGCCCTTTACCCTCTCGGCTCCAAGGGGTGCTGTATCATGGCTAACCCTGTGCTGTGACCCCAAGTTCCTAACAAGCTTGGTTATATGAATTTCAATGTACTGCATTTATGACAAATAAAGGCTTCATCTTCTTAACTTATTTCTTCTAGAAAGAAGTAATTTTCAGGCATGGTACTATAAACTAACTATTTGCATATTTACAAAATACTATCATTTCTGTCATATTGAATTTTTACACATTCTATATTTAATATAGAAACAAATCTCTCTCGTACAGGACCATTTTATTGCAGAAGGCATACACACAGATACATATAGTGAAAGCAATCAGACACAAAGGTTTACACTATTCTTTTAGTTATTGAGTTATGAAAAGGATTGCCTGTCTTGTGTAATCTAAGAGAGATTTCATTTGGATTAGTCTCAACTGTCTTACTCCATTCTGATTCATGTGTATACATAACAGTTTTTTTTATTCCTTATAAGCTATTTGTCTGATTTCTGCATTATTAAACTCTATGTAATTGTAACTATTAATACTTTTAATGCTTTTATTCTTCTGTTCTTCCTGTTTTTCTTGTTTCCGGTCTACTATATTCACTATATATTCACAGTTTTACTGTTGTCCTTTCAGCAAAAATGCTGTACAGCAAAATGACACAACAGATGTTTTAGCCACTTCCTTAGTGTGATTTATCTGAAATATCCTCATTACAAAAACTTTAGAGCTTCCCCTAAGCTTTACAACACAAAGTTACAAGAGCAAGAGTTAACAGTCACTGAAACAGTATATACATTCTGTCTCAGAGGTAATAGAGCAGGTTTAACATTTATATAGATAAAAATCCATAACAGCAAATAAAAAGAGGTATGAAAGTGACATTTAAATAAAAAGTTGTCAATTAATTTTAATGTATTCTTTGTCTATATTCCTTCTTCCTGCGTTCGTCCAATCAGCATCCAAAGTGCGTTCATCCAATCAGCAACGATCCTTGTCCATAGCACGTTCCTACTATTTCCGGTAGAAGTTAATGTCATTGTCTTTTCTGCTTTGTGGTTGTGTTTTCAATTTTTCTGTTGTGTTTTGTGATTTGTTGTTGTATTTTGTTATTTGCCATTGTAATTAAGAATTTGTCATTGTGTTTTGTGATTTGTTGCTGTGATTCCTTATTTGTCATTGTGTTTTGTGATTCATTGTTGTTTTCCCATTTGTAGTTGTGATTTGTTCTTCAGGGCCACCGTACCTTAGTACTGTTATACCAAGTGGTTTATTCATTGTTATGTATTGTTATGTACAGCAAAATGATGCACAGCAGAGGTTTTAGCCACTTCCTTAGTGTGATTTATCTGAAATATCCTCATTACAAAAACTTTAGAGCTTCCCCTAAGCTTTACAACACAAAGTTACAAGAGCAAGAGTTAACAGTCACTGAAACAGTATATACATTCTGTCTCAGAGGTAATAGAGCAGGTTTAACATTTATATAGATAAAAATCCATAACAGCAAATAAAAAGAGGTATGAAAGTGACATTTAAATAAAAAGTTGTCAGTTAATTTTAATGTACTTATAAACTCTTTTCACCACCATTTGGTAATGACAGGTCTTCATAATTCTACCCACTGACTTAATCTGAAATAAGAAAGATAGAGCGGTGGTAAGGAATGTGTTAGAAAAGTATAGTCACCAAGTTTGTCTATCTGTTATCCTGTTCAAGTTATCCATCACGTTATTGAGAGAGGAACTCCACTTTGCAAAATATTGTCCGTGTATTACCACATGATGTTTCAGTGTAATGATATCATTAGTATAGCATTTTTGTATTCTTCTTAAACTGTTGTGTTGTATTTTATTGCTTTGTGAAACACTTTGAAACCTGTTTTATTGCATTTGGTGACTTCTCTTTGCCTGATATTGTGTACATTTAGTGGACTGTATTACTTTTATACTGAGTCTCTTTTGTGTTTTCATTTCAAAGTTTGTGTTCATGTTATGGTGTTTGTGCTATTCTATTTTATGAACATGGTTTTTTTATCATTAGTATTATTATTGTTAAAATGTTGTGTTATATGTTATTGCTTTGTGAAGCACTTTGTGAATTAATTTTCATTTCTAGAAAAATGCTATAGAAATAAAAATGTGCTTGCTTTCGCTAAAGGAACATTTTCACTTTTTTAGAATTGCTCACATCCTTAAAACAGACTGCTTTCATTTATGAAAGTGGCTAACTAAATCTTTGTACCATTGAAGGTGCTATATTTAAGAATAGGCCACCTGTTAAATTCATACTCCACACACACAACAAATGGGGGGCAGTATAATCACCAGAATGTTGGGGTGTCCACCTCTACCATGCACAGTCTCCTTCTTCCCAAACGCATCACCCCAACACCACCACCACTCTCACAGAATTATCAATCATTGAATATAGTGTGAAGCTATTTTTTAGTCAATCCACTACTGGGATCATACAATCTAACTTTACAATCATCAATTATTTAAAAAAAAACAACCCCTACTAACAGCAGGGCAAGAACATGCAAAACTTGATCAAACTACTGAAACTCTCAGAGCCGGTCAAGATAACACTGCTAGCTTATAATTTTCTTGTGTGGTGTCAGCCCGTAGTTTACGTTATAGCTTGCTTAACTCAGTTTATAGCAAGACCATGGCAACAAAAAAACATCCTCAGGAAAACCATTTTAGTCAGGACCACTCTCGTCTAGAACTATGGCAATTTATTAGGATATAGAGAAGTATACACAACAGTTATCTTTGGTGGAATGGTTAAGTTCAGGGGGCTTCTTCTCATTATACCATTAAATATGTGTGTATCAAACAGCAACCTTACGCCCCTGAACAGGCCAGTAGCAGACATGAAGTTTAACAGCCATAACATGATAGCAGTAAATGAAAATACATATGTATACACATATAATACATATATACGTATAAATACATACATATGCAAAACATGAGACACTTAAATACACATAAGGTACACATAATAATATTTGTACACATAATACATATAAAGCCAGTAGTACAAAGACGGGCAGTGTTTGGAGACAATTATTACTCATTAGTCAAAATGATATATGGGGAAAAAACCTATACAACAATTAAAGGACAAGAAAGGTGGAGCTGGGGTGGAGGCAGGTGTTTGGAGCGAGCTCAGCAAGCAAAAGGGAATGACAGTGGAACTGCTTAAAATAATCTCCTTCATTTAAGGGGCAGTGGTGATTGTTGTTTGTGAGTCAGCTGATTGTCAGCTGATAGCAGGGAATTGGGCAGACTATTGTGGCCTGCCCGAACTAACGCTATGCTTGATATATTGATGCCATTTGGAAAGTATTTTGATATGGTTTGTGTTGTCATTAGTTGCACTAAAGATCCAGGTTAAATTGCCCAAACAAGGTCAGTACACCTGTTTTATTTTTTTTTGGTACATGAAATTGCCTCAGTTTGGTAGCTAGCTAGAGGATGAGCTACAGTCACATACAGCTATTCTAACTGCTCTAAACCACGTATCAACAAACAGCTAACTTAGCAAACATATTCACGCTGTCAGTAATGTTATACAATTAGTTACCTTTATAAGCTATCCCTAAATAGCCAATGTTAGCATTAACAGCTGTTTACTCAGTAGACTAGAAGAAACATTGTGAGTTCAGCAACAAACTTCATCTCTTTACTCATCAAGAGCTGTCTCCAGCAGTGGAAAGCAACACCAATGTTTGCTCTTGTTTTGATTCTATTTGCTTCTTAAGTCTGACACCAATAGCCATTTCCGGGTCCAAATGCTCCTTCTGTGTTGCCAACTTAGATATTTTTTTTTTAATTGGTGACTTTTAGACCCCTTTAATGACTTTAATTCGAAAAGAGGCAAGCGACAAATCTACACACTTTTTCAGCACACATTAATGACTGTCTTGAACTCAATATGGCTCTCCAGCTCACAATACAGACGCTGGCTTTATACAAGCTTAGAAAGCAGGTTTGCTTGACTCATCATCAGCGTGTAATGCCTGACTGACTTCTTCATGCTCTCATGTTGGAATGAGTGCAGACTGGACGCTACAGTAACACACTATCACCTCTTGAGGTACAACCCTTTTTCCAAAAATGTTGGGATGCTGTGTAAAATGTAAATAAAAACAGAATGCGATGATTTGCAAATCA
>JAOTRR010000038.1:23370478-23382609 GCA_028570945.1 Gogo arcuatus
CATAAAACAGCAGGTGTATGGGTGTACCTAATAAAGTGGCCGGTGAGTGTATAATACCTCAACTGGCAAGATTCAACATTGGCATCGCTATGCTTGCTGAAACCAGATTTCTAAAGGTCAAGTAGAAGAAACTGGTCTTGGGTAAACTTTCTTCTGGAAAGGGAGGTCTCAAAAAGAAAGGTGTATTTATGGAGTGGGATTTGCTGTAAAATCAAAGCTGGTGAAGGATCTGAACCTGAGTCCCTCCAACGTCAACAAAAGGATCATCTCATTAAGAATACCTCTCATCAAGAGTCATTATCTGACTGTCATCAGTGCACATGCACCAACACTTAATGCAACTGATGATGACAAATCAAGTTTCTACACCACCTTTTCACGTGTCCTTGTGTTGGTGCCATCCAGTGGCAAACTCCTTCTCATAGGGTACTTCAACACCCAAGTGGGTACAGACTCCAACGTGTGGAAGGCCATAATTGGAAACTAAGGCAATGGAAACTGCGACTCCAATGACAGTCTTCTCCTTGAATTATGTGCAAAATACAATCTAACCATCACCAAGACCCTCTTCAGGCCGAAGTCTTGATACAAGACAACCTGGAAGACACATGACTGACATCTAATTGACTACATTACTGTTCGAGTAAGAGACAAAGCTGAAGTCAACATCACCACAGCAATGACAGCTGCTCATGACTGCTGGACTGATCATTGTCCCGTCATTTCACATCTACGAATGAGACTCAAACATAAACCAAGACATCTGAAGAACAATGAGCCATTGCAGAAGAAGCTGAAGAAGCTGAATGCTCCATATGCAGAAGAGCCTGTGAAGAGCATAGCCTATCTATGCAGAAGAGCCATTGCAGAAGAAGCTGAATGCTCAACAAATGAAAGATCCTGAAATTTGTCAAACATTTCAGCAAACTCTAGAACAAAATACCGAACACCATTATCTCAAACCCATCTGATTTGGAGTATCAATGTGCTGGCCTGAAAACTACAGTGCTTTCTGCAGCTGAAAGAGAAGTGGGATTCTCAAGTTGTAAACAACTATCGACGTGTCAAGGCGTATGTTAAAACACAAATTCGTAGGATTCAGAATGACTGGTGGCAAACTAAGGCCAATGAAATCCAATGCTATGCTGACCAACATCATATGCGTGACTTCTACGCCGCTGTCCGTGCCCTCTATGGACCTGTCAAGACCGTACCAATGCCAACGAAAGCTGAAGATGGCAGCATATTGACAGATGACAAAGTAATCTCAATCTGTTGGATTGTACACTTCAACAACCTATTGAACTGACCTTCAACTGCCTCTGATGACTGTCTTTTTGATCTTCCGACCTTACCCAAAAAAACCATAGATGTCAGCATCTCCAACCCTCAAGGAACTAGACATTGCCATCTACCAGATGCAAGACAACAAAGCTCCTGGTCCTGATTCATTACATTACTGGCATTTAGCAGACGCTCTTATCCTGAGCAATGTACAACAGAGCAGCCTGGGGGTTAGGTGCCTTGCTCAAGGGCACTTTAGTCATTCCTGCTGGTCCAGGGAATTGAACTGGCAACCATTTGGTTCTAAAGCTGCTTCTCTAACCATTAGGCCATGGCTTCTATCCCTGCTGAACTGTACAAGCATGGAGGAACTGATTCTTCGAATTTGGGAATGATCATCTGTTCCTAGCGACTTCAAAGATGCAAATATTGTGACCAAGTTCAAAAAGGTGACTGTGGGATATGTGAAAACTACAGAGGGATCTCTTTATCATCAGCTGGTAAGATTCTGTCTCAAGTACTGCTGAATCGGCTCATCCAACTATCTGAACAAATCTTTCCAGAATCCCAGTGTGGTTTCTGTCCTCAACACGGCACAACTGATATGATTTTTGTTGCCAGACAACTTCAAGAAAAGGCAAGCGAATAACAGAAACCGATCTTTTTCATCTTCTATGATCTGGTTAAAGCCTTCAACATAGTGCCGAGACCTATCTTATGGAAAGTACTTGAGAAATTTAGATGCCAAGACCATTTCAACCAAATGGTTCAATCACTTCATAATGGCATGGAAGTTTGAGTGTCCTACGAACTTTCTCCCAAATTTGACATCACCAGTGGCGTTAAACAAGGCTGTGTACTTGTGCCCAGTCTGTTTTCAATGTATTGTATATGGCTGCTGTGCTGATGAAAATCAACCATGAATCCAAACCTGGAGCTACCATCTGATACAGATAGGATGGAAGACTTTTCAACCTAAGAAGACTCAAATCAAAAAGCTATACATCAATGACCATGATTTGTGAGCTGCAATATGCTGATGACAATGCTGTTCTTTAACTGAATTCGATCTCCAAACCACCTATGATGCATTAGGTTTCATCCTTCACCTATTTCGGGAGCATCTTGTCCAACTCCTGCTCTCTTGAACATGATATCACCAACCGACTATAAGGAGCCCATAAAGCCTTTGGACGCTTCTCACACCATGTCTTCCACAACCATAACCTGAAACTCCAAGCAAAAGCTATGGTGTATCAAGCTTTTGTACTTTCAACACTGCTCTAAGGCTGTGAGACTTGGACAGCATATCAACATCAAATATGTAGACTTGAGAGCTTTCATCAAGCAAAACTGCGACCAATCATGAACATCAAATGGGACAACTATGCCACGAACAATGAAGTACTGGCAAGAATAAATTCCATGAGAATCCAAACTACCATTGAAAAACATGAACTCCAGTGTATGTAAAAAGGATACAGGGTATGTACAGGGTATGTAAAAAGGATGCCAGACACAAGAATGCCTAAACAGATCCTGTACCCTGAACTTACAGAAGGTCTTTGCCCAAGAGGTGCATCTAAGAAATGATTTCATGATTCCATCAAGAAGACCTTATTCAACAGCCATCCTAACAACTGGGGGAAAAGTAGCTGAAGACCATCAGAATTGGAAGCAAGGATACAGAGAAGTAGCTATTGCTGCAGATCATGTTCAACATCAACAAGCTGAAGAAAAAATAACCAGAAGAAAGGAAACAGCTCAACATCATCATCTGAGACAAGAACAATCTCCTCAGCTTCAGTGGCAATTCTGTCACCAATGATTCATCTCAAACATCAGAAGGTAGTCATGAAAAATGGAAACATCAACACTGATGCAGAAGCTTTGGAAACATTCTTGACTCAAGGATGATGATGATGATGATGATGATGGATGATTACACAGGAAAGTTTATTACACACTATTTGTGATCTTGACTGCTTTAGGAACCAAAGAACCCTTAAGGAGGCTTTTTTTATGAGACTGAAGGCATAACTGGTCTTTAAATTTGACACAAGGAACTTTAAGCTTAACGTTCCTAATCTATTCTCTCACCGGAAAAGCAATATGGTAACATGAGACACTTTAGCTTAATACCCAGATTTGGTGTCTTTAAATAGGACATACAGGAACTTGTATATGCAATGAAGCCACACCTGATGGCTTGCTACTGTAGGCTCAAGCCATGTACAGCCATGATCTCAGTTTAATAGAAATCACTGTATTTGTCTCTCAGCTCAAGACTTTAATGAAAAAAGTTATTTCAGCATCATACTGATTCTCCTTTTCCAAAACAATTAGGGTGCTTTCACACTTGGTGTTTTGGCTACTATTATAAAAATATTGATTACTTTTAATCATAGTGTTAAATACTCTGAGCACATCATATCCAACAACACTAAAGGTCTTTTGCATGTTAAGTGAGTAATGTTCATTGGCCTTTAGTGGGAACACCATCTCTGTTCTTCCATGAAGGCATCACATTTCATGCAGGCCCGTGAGCTTTACTGCAGACAGGAGAACAGAATAGTGGGGTTTCTGCTACATTGATGAAAAGATGAATGTTTACCAAGGAGCTGTGACTCTATGACAATGATGTTCTCCAGACACTTTCTGAGCAGAAGATTAACAGATCACTTAACAGATTGTACTGATCACTTAAAATATAAAAATTGTTTTGTCCATATCTTCCACAAAAGTTCAGCAACTTTTTCCCTTTCGTAAAAGTGCTCTGACATTTGGCTGTGTCATTGTCGGGGAGAATAAAAAAACAAATGCCAATCAGCAGACACACATCAGGAACAAATTGTGAGGATAAAGCCAAAGTTCTGTGCAACCAAATACATATTCGTGATGAAATAGTACAAACCCCAATTCCAAAAAAGTTGGGACACTGTAAATAAATAAAAACATGTAAATAAAAAGAGATTGCGATGATTTGCAAATCATGGAAACCCTATATTTAATTTTGCCCTTACTGCAAACACCTTTTAATCGTCCAGTCAACAAAGGGGTGAAGTGTGCCAGTGGCAGACAACTGGGGGGGGGGGGATTAATGTGGCCTGTTAGTGTAGTTAGGGTATAAAACAGAGGCTGGAAATGCTTCTGGAGTGCTATAAACACAGCCCCTTAAAACATAGAAGAGCCTGTGAATATTAGGTACAGGTGTGTTGACACTGTCTTAGAACTAAGCCCTACAGTAGTGCAGAACTGCAGAAGGTGAACTGTCATGGCGTAGAGCATGGCAGCACAAACCTATTCCTGGAGCTCTTCCACCCTGAAGAGTATAGTTCCAGACCTAATCTAAACACACATGATCCAGCTAATCAAGAACTTCGGTAGCATCTGATAATTAGACTCAGATGTGTTGGTACCAAACACAGCAAATTGGTTCCCACCTCCCAGAAAGGAAATGGGCATCCCTGGTGTGGAGCCTGGATTGATATATTGGCTGCCAGAAAACACATCTGGCTTTGTTAAGATGACTTTTTAGGTCATACAAAGGGCATTAGTGACTGAGGATTTAAGTCACATTTCGGAGAAATTCCTACAACAGAATTCCAGTTGTCAGAAAGCCCAAGATAAGAGAACACCATATAGCCCACTTTAAGTAAATTTCCTTTCATACTTCATCTGTGTTTGAAAGAAAGGTGCTTCCACCATGACTCTAACAGAAGTCCACTGCACGAGTACAACTCTGATAAGTCTTTTATCGAGGGGCTCCCAGAAGATTATTGGCATTTGGAACATTTTACCCCAGTGTTATATTAGGCTCTCTTTATGGTGATTGTTTATAATTATCCTCCTCTCTACGCTGCTGTCTATTTCTGTGGGTCCAGCTCTCATTTGAAGCCCTGCCCTGGTGACAGACAGTTACATATGCCTGGAGGTAATGTCTGTGCCAAATATACATCAGGCATCCTGCTTGGCTACCTACACTCTATAAGCCTGCTTTTATACAAGTCACTGTAGAGAGGGAATGTGTGTCTAAATCTGAGCATTTCACTTTGGCAATATTGAATTTCTTTGTCAAAGAAATGGTTTGACAACCATTGGTTTGACAGCCAAACAAGTGGTTTGACAATGGTTTGAAATGGTCAAGACACTTCAACAAGGCAGAGGATTACAATGGCAAAACCTGTCCATGGCTTCAAGAGCCAAAGGTTTCCCTATCGAATTCTGGCCAGTTTATCATAAATATGCTTTTTTTTCTGTCATATTTTAAGCTTCCTCAACTTTAATACATGCCCATGCATTAAATAATCCCAAGGCAGAACTATTTCTTCTGTGTTTTGCACCTAGTGCACAGAAAATCCTATGGTGTATGCATATGTGCATTGATGAAATGAGTGTAAAAACAGGAGTGAGGAATGGCAAGGCAAGCTTGAATAATGATGAGGATATAGATGATTGTCTACAGCTGTAAAAGGCTACGAATAAGTACAGCTGCCTTATGTGACAAAGATGTGTGAGATTCAGTTTTATTTTTGTGTTCTACTTTTATATATGTATGCAAAAAGTGTTGGAGTGGGTGTGAAAACGATCTCTAATCTCTCTTCTCGCAGCAGGAGGCCATTTTGGGTGCAAGCTACTGAGCAGCAGTGGGAGGAGAGTCATCAAGTAGGGGGATTGATGCACATAACACACTCCACTCCACCTGCACCACGAGCATTAAAACAGCTTGCGTTTTCACATATAGCACATCCATCCACTCCTACAGAAAAGGACAACCTCTGCTAAGACATGTGGAGAGGGAGAGATGTTCACAGCACTGTGCCGGGTATGCGATTACATAAACAAGAAGATAAAATGTCCACTGTCTCCCCATAATCATAATGCCCACTCAGTAATGAAGTAGAAGGGAGAAGCTTTATAAGCAAAACAGTTATTTTCCAGTGAAATGTTACTGATACATCCACAGACATCAGAAGATTTCTGGAGAAAACAAAATGATAAGACCAACCAACCCACAGCCATGTGCATTACAGACGAGGGAAAAGAGGACATCTCGCAAAAAGCCTCTGTTTTTGAGAATAAAGAGGTAATTTTACTCTTGAATTAATTTATGCACTCATCAGCCATTTTATCAAGAACACGTGTTCACCTGCACATTCCTGCAATTATCCACTCAACCAGTAATGTTTTAGCAGTGCACTGCATAAAATCATGAAGAACCAGGTCAAGAGCTGCAGTTCAGATGTTCACATCAAACATTAGAATGGGGGAAAATGTGATCTCGGTGACTTTCATCATGGAATGGTGGTTGGTAACGTGAGCTGGTTTAAGTATTTCAAAACCTGCTGATCTGAGCTTTTCATGCACAACAGTCTCCAAAGTTTATGCTATTTACCATCCAGTGATCAGTAGTTCCTGCAGGCTGAAACAGCTTGTCCATGGCAGAGGTCAGAGGAGAATGGCCAGACCGCTCTTTGCAACCATGATGAGCAGAACAGCATCTCAAAATGCACAACAGATTGGAAAAAGGCTAGGTGATGTTTTTCCTTTAACAGTCCTCTTTCAGTGAGCTTTTGCCCACTGTAGCCTCAAATTTCTGATGTTGGGTTAAAGGAGTGGAACCTAATGTGGTTTTCTACTGTTGTAGACCATCCGACTCGAGGGTTGGCATGTTATGTGCTTTGAGATGCTTTTTCTGACCCTGATTATGAAAGAGTGGTTATTTGGAGTTAGTGTAGATTTCCTGTCGGCTTGAACCAGTCTTACCATTTCTCTCTGATCTCTATCAACAACCTGTTTCTGCTCACAAAACTGCAGCTCACTAGATGGTTTTGCACCACTGATATCTGCAGTGCTCAGCCTGTATCTGCATGAATTTGTGTTGTGCTGCTTCCACATGATGGGCCGATTATATTGCATGAAAAATGCATATAAGTGACGTTAATGTCAGAGTCTGAATCTAAGCATTGCTTGTTCATCTAAAAACATTTCCAGGGCTAAACATGTAAAGCTGCTCTGAACTCCTGGGTAAATAAAGCCTGGTATATGCAATGTCAAATCTAAAGGATGAACATGAACATGGTATTAAAAAGTGGAGTTTAGATGATTAAAAACATATGTTGCAATGGGAAAAAAAAAAGAGGAGTGAGAAATCCTCTTGATGAGAATTTGTTTTGGGGTGCTGAGTAGGCACAGAGCAGATGAGGCGGGGCATCTGTTGTACATGGCACGTATGATGAAACAGTCTGAGGCAACTATTATGACACTGTCCTTTCCTTTGAGAACAGGCCAGAGTAATTTCTTAGTAAGAAACCTCAAAAAAGAGCAGGTTGATTTTAGAAAGAAAAAAAATAAAAAGCTAGATGATTTTTAAGGAACCCCCCCCAGATGATCTGATTTATTGTCAAACATTTACAGCACAAGAGATGCAATTACCATCCAACTTTAACAAGGCAAACTGTCAAAATAGAAACACCATGCATATAGAAACAAACACTCCTTTATTTATCCTAAAAACATCCCTGAAGGTCTTTGACTGTAAGTAGCTTTTCCATTTTCAGCTGTGGCTCATGACTTTTTTTTTATTTTTTATTCAGGTCAGAGTGAAAGTCAGCAGGGGATCCCTGCTCTTCTCCTGTGAACCCCATACACTGCATATTTTAAAGGTTTCCATTCAGTAACACACTGACTCACCTTATAAAAGGGCTTAAACACCAGAGGAGTTAAAGAACAACAAGAACATGTAATGCAGGGTCTAAAACAGCAATAATAAAGACTAATAATTACAGCCAGGGTAACCACCTTTGTGCTAAAGACCTCCTTCAACAAGTTTCGTCCCTCAGTGTTTCTTAGATCTAGTCACCCTGCCATGAGTAGTTTAGCATCTTTTCTCCTCTAACACACATTAGGTAGTTGCCTGTTCCAAATCCTGTGTGTTACCCCAAGGAAAGCACAAAGAGACACTGATGGAGAATAAATTTAGCCTTTTTGTGCCATTAACGGCTGTGTGACCTTTACATGATGGTAAGCTCCTGGGTGAATTGCAGCAAAGACGTTTTGATGTCCAAATTTTGTTTTGATTAGCTTTGCACTGGAGCTATAAAGGAAGTGATTAGCATGATTTATAATCGTATACGGAAATCATGACAACCGTGTCTCAAATTGTGTCACTTATTAGCGAAGAAACATTCATTAAAAAAATCAATTCCAGAAAATACATATTTTAATACATAAAAACAACAAACTACAGACATCTAATATCAGAAGATTTTTTGGGGAAAAGAAAACCATAAAATAGTCACATGACGGGTTAAGGTTGGGAAAGATTTAATTTGCCAGCACTATAAGCTGCAGTAGGTAGATCAACTATTTATAATTTTATAAAGCTTTAGGCACGATAGATATATAAAATATCCTACAATGGTAAGCAAAATTTGGACATGAAAAATGTTTTGGCTGATCTAATACACATGCTACACTACATGTACATAAATCTGTTTCTGGTGAGAAAGAATCAGTCATCTTTATCATTTTTTCACTATTGTTTCATACTTAATCATTTCTGTGTACAGAAGACAAGACCAGCCATGAGTGAATGATGGACTTAAATCTGAGTTTAGAGGCAGATGCTAACAGAGCTGCCACAGAAACACAAAACAGAGTAAATAGTCCATGTTTTTGTGTATGTATGCTACGGGATGCACTCTGTCCATTCCGGTCATCGCTTCATGTTGCTAAGGCGAACATTCTTCTCCAGCTCAAACTGCCGCTGGTCCACCCTCTCCAGGAAGTTCTTCCTCTCCACATACCTACAGAAACAGACCCAGTACTAGAGATGAAAGCTGAGACTTTTCAGTGAAATGATTTTCAGATTTGTTCAGTTACATGGTTTACTCAATGTAATTATTAATCATCATTTTGTGTTATTTTATAATGTGCTTGTACATTTGTGCTTAGAAAATTTTCCAAACCCATCTAACACAGAATACTACTGCATGCACTGCAACACTGTAAATGGACAACTTACAAAATCAACAGATGGTTAAAAAATGGACATGAACATAACGAAAACTGATGTAAACCTAATGTTTAATAAAGAAGTCAGTTATGGATGTGTATTCAAATGTATTGCTTTGATTTCATGTTTCTGTTTTACAGTTTGCAAGTTCGAAGCCCATCATAGCAACTGAGCTTAAGAAATGACTCAGTGCATGAAAGTGACTGATACGGAATCATTTACCTTACCTGACCTGTTTTAAAAAAAAAAGAATGGTGTCTATACAGCACACAGCCACCGTCAGTACAGAAATATGAGCTAACCGTTTACATCCAACATGGTACACATGCAGGATTCAAATGTTTGAGCTTTTTTTCAATGTCAGAGGTTGACAACCTCAACCATGTACTAACACTCAACACTGTCCTAGCATTTGATGGATGACGCTGGATCTACTCGCTTTAACTCTTCTCAAAACATCCAGTCCAATACCACCATGGTGCTTTACATTGTATTCCTGTATATGCATGGACAAAAATATTACTAATGTTGAAATCATGCTCCGTATTTCATTTCACAGACAGCTAATTAATATGCACTTCAAAAACTAGCAACTGTACTTACTTGTTTATCTGCATCACTTCCTGTGCTGATAGTATAACTCCCCACCCCCAAAAAACAACCTTGCATCACGGTACACATGCTCTCACACACACAAAAGTCATCATGCAAGCACTTCCTGTCAGTGAATGATTTCCTTTCTGCTGTGTCCTGTGTAAGCAAGTGAATTAGAGAGTGGCTAATGTTACATGCAGGGTCACTGCTTACACATTACATCTTCAATGTCATTCAAAGCCCAAGTGCTCAACTGCAGTTTTTCATCAAATATATTGTATATGATACCAATCTGAACAGCTCATGCTCCTTAACTGCTCCACATGAGCAACACAACGACTATCGCTAGAAGAGCACTGCTTAGACAGAAAGAACTGGGATTAATCATGTGAAACAAGAAGCAATTAGTTTGTTGCGTTTGGTTGCAATTCATGTCAAATTGCTAAGCTACAAAATAGATTTAAATTAAATGATGTTAATACGGCATACTGTCTTTTCACATAAGCTTATTAATTGTGCTCAACAGGCGTCACGTCATCTGAGAAACAGCAGACAATACACACAATTTAGTTCTTTGATACAGGTCAGTATCTACAAGACTATGGATGGAGACTCAGATGTAAGCATTTATTTGGGAAAGGAACAGAAATGTATTCAAATCTATAATAT
Organism: Gogo arcuatus; assembly: GCA_028570945.1. Lineage (NCBI taxonomy): Eukaryota > Metazoa > Chordata > Actinopteri > Siluriformes > Anchariidae > Gogo > Gogo arcuatus. Next base: position 23,381,043 of record JAOTRR010000038.1, read on the forward strand.
TAACAGGTTAACCTCACCTTAACATTTTCTCTCTCTCTTTTTGTCTGTGCAATATGACAGTTATTTGTTTGCTGCACAAGTGTTGAATCCCTTTGTACGAGTTTGTGTGTGTCAAGTCCGCATGATGTTTATAGTTTAACGTGACTCGTAACTCCAAAGTTCTGCATACGTTTCACAAAATGTAAAGGCAGCCAGAGTGAGGAGGTTGTTTCTAAGGTATTGCTCAGTCAATGTACATAATTCTCATGAGATTCAACACCTCAAAACAAACTTTTCTGCTAAATATTATTTAATACAGTATAATCAGATACAGTTTCAGAGAGCTTATAGATAACATTTTGTAGCTACATGCCACTGCATATCCTCTCTCTCTCTTCTTGTCATCTTTGGGTGTTTCTACGGTGTCTTCACGCTTGGACCATTTCAGCCCTCAGAATTAACTCCAAACGATTAGTCAGCGTGTTTTGCGCATACGTAAACACTCCAAATGAACTTTGATCCCTCTGAAACGAATTCGCTTAACCTGTGCATTGTGAACACAAAGCGCTCCAGGTTCACTTCACCTCTTGCTGTTGTATTTTAGCCCTCTAGGTCTGCTGTAGCCAGATCACATGCTCCAAGTGAAAGCTACCCATAATCCAAAGCAGTAAAAGTCTGAGCGCTCCAGACGAACTATAATGTGAACAGAAAGAGGACTGAGTCTCCATCAGAGCTAAAGTAGACCAGAAAGAGAACAGAGTCCTCTTTCAAATGAACTCGGAATGTGAATGCAAAAAGAACCGAGTTCCTTTTCTGTTGGACCACTTTAAGAAGACTGTCTTGTTTAAAAAGGACTATATGTGAAAACATCCTTAGGTTTGTTTACAGAGAAAGCAAAGGCTACACTTTCGGGAAACCCTCACCAGATTAGCTAAACGCAACACAGTGGCCATACTCATTTGCATAGTTCATCTTTGTAACCAGGAACCATCATGCACTGCTCAAGAATGGACACACCTTATGACTGTGTTTGGACCTCATTACGTAATCTTGCTTCATGTGTTTCAGAATAACAAGATAAATTTCTGCCTGAAATCAAGATGAACGTCAGGTTACATAATACAAGATCGTATATCTGTAAACCTAATTTTAATCCCACATGTTAAAATGACGTGAATCGAAATTGAACACAAGTAGAACTCGATGCCAGTGGCGTCAGCAGGGATGCCTCTAAAAAGTCTGGTCCTTCTATTTACTAATTTGTATGCCAGAAATACCCTTAAAATATACCTCAAACAAGAAGAAAGCTAGCAGAGAAAAACTATTTCGGACATTTGACCTTGACCAATTCCAAACGCTAATCACTTCATCTGCTGGTTACAATGATGCTTCCATATGTGCAAGATGTAATGCTTGCTTATGACAGTCTCGTAAATGAGTTCCTAAAACATTGCTCAATATAAAAACAAACCTGCTCTCAGAACCTCTACAGAAGGTTTGAGAGCATTAAGGGGAGCAGCTGAGAGAGAACCCACAGACCAGCTGCATTTGCACATGCAGGCTCTTGGGGGGGGGGGGGGGCAGCAGC
>JAOTRR010000038.1:23674080-23685908 GCA_028570945.1 Gogo arcuatus
AAAAAATTGAAGTGGTCTCTTAATTTTTTCCAGAGCTGTGTGTGTGTGTGTGTGTATATATATTTATATATATATATATATATATATGGCCGCCTCAACGAAAGCGTGTCTTTTATTTGCTCCGTCAGAGCACATAGAGCTAATAAAAAGCTAATTTTACTGTACTTTAACAGCTAAAGTACTGAATGGTTATTGGTACTGTTCTACTATAGTCAACTTCAAACATTCATTCATCATTTTGGACTGAAATTGCAGCATAGCAATAACAGCGGTCTATAGCGAGTAGCTAAGCAACAAACTAGCCGGTTAGCGTTAGTGATAACTCTAATGTTAATTATTATCGTCCTAAAACAGCGATTAGTATGGCCGTCACTCCGTAAATAGGGAAGGAACTGGGAGTTGAGAAGACCAAGTTGATTTGAGGGTTTTTTTCGGTGGTTTTTACTGGTTGTAAGAGGGGAATTGCAAGTTGCAACTTCTCAAAAACACCATTAAAATATCTCTCTCTCTCACACACACACACACATACATACACATACATACACACACAAACCATGTAGACCAAAATCTGGCAAACTCAGTTCATACAGGTGTGTGTAAAGGAGGTCAATTCACAATTTTTTTTGCATTCTAAATTCATTAGAACCTGCATTATTAGCTGTGCTTATCTCATATAGATGCTATAGTTTGACATCCCAGCGGACTTTGTTCCACTATGACCTATGACAGTTCCATACGATGCTGAACCTGATTGGCGCGTCTTAGCCCATCATTTTCTTGCTTTTCTTTCAGGACTCTTTCAGTTTTGGTATGGGGCACAAAACCATAAACTGAATCCTGTAAAATTTCAGCTATTACAAGATGTACACCTCAATTACTCTACTCTCTACAAACCTCAATATAAATCTGAAAGATTTCTAACTCTGAACTTTTGCTTTGAGGACCGTCGTCGTGTTATTCTGGTACCCTAATTAAAGCTGAGACAGCTATTATATTGACAAAGCAGTGAGTCCAACAAATAAGCCTCAGTGCAGCATTGAGAAACGGAAACGGGGCACACTAGCCAAAATAGCACTGAAATCACCAGGGCAAGGGGGAGTAGCAGCTTAAATCCTGGATGAAGCTGAGCTGCTTCAAACCCGTTGGGACAAAAGGTGCCCAGATCCAGATTAAGACAAAGAGCCGAGCTGAGAAACGCATGCTTCTGTTAATACTAATCAAAGATGTTATGGAAATCTCAAATAAACACATTATCAGTGCAGCAATAATAATAATAATCATCATGTCCTCCTATCCACGTTATACTGATGAAGAAGGAAATTCCATATTACAGTTCATACAGATGACATGCTAAATAAAATCACTGCGCAGTCTGTAAATTTAGTAGGAAGCACTCATGCATTCTGGGTGGATAGCAGATGCAGACATTATATTCAGAATTTCTCATTTAATTCATTCAATCACAATCTAGGCTACTCTCATCCAATTTTGTCATGTAAACAACATTAATATGCGCAAGTGAAAAAAAACACCTTTATGACCATTCCACTGAAAATAATTAAAAACGCATGCGACTAAGAGTGGGAAATGAACACCTCAACTTATGAAACCAGAGTCTACTCTTTGTTTTCGCCTCCTCGTTCATCTCAGTATCCTTATACTCAGTGTGTAGTTAGCTGCCTAGTAGCTTTCACACAAATACAAGAAAAACGCATGATCCTGATTGGCTAATCAATTGGCTAATCCTGTTTCTCAACACAGCTGCCGGTAGCCAATTAAACGTGAGGGAAAAAATGTGTTCATTTGATATCTGGGCTGGTTAAATACACTATATGGCCAAAGATTTGTGGACACCTGACCATCACACTCATCTAACATCTAGTTAGAAGTCTAGAAAGTCTTTGCATGCTGTGGCTTTAAGATTTCCCTTCACTGGAACCAAGGGGCCCATACCTGTTCCAGCATGACAATGCGCCTGTGAACAAAGCAAAGTCCACCTCCCATGAAGACATGGTTTGACAAGGTTGGAGTGGAAGAACTCGAGTGTCCTGCACAGAGCCCTGACCTCAACCCCACTGAACAGCTTTGGGATGAACTGGAATGTAGACTACATGCCAGGCCTCCTCACCAAACATCAGTGCCTGACCTCACTAATGCTCTGGTGGCTGAATGAGCACAAATCCCCACGTTCCGAAATCTAGTGGAAAGCCTTCCCAGAAGAGAGAAGGTTATTACAACAGCAAAGGTGGGGGGGAGACTAAATCTGGAACGGGATGTTAAACAAGCACGTATGGGTGTGATGGTCAGGTGTCCACATACCTTTTGGCCATATCGTGTATAGAGAAATCATAACGATGACTTTATTGAACATCATTATAGTGCAATGTTATGTGACATGTTGATAATCAGCTGCACGGTATGTGTCATAAAATTAATTTTAAATAATGTGCTACTTGATACAGTGATACTACTTACTCCCCAGCCCCAGCTTGGTAAAACACTCTGAGGAACTTACACAAATTCCATCCTCTTCAAAATGAATAAACGGCAACCATCTTTGCTCAACCAAGGGACGATTGTAAAAGGAAATACAGTAGTGTGTGAGAAGACACAGGCAGCCAAAAACTGCCCCAGGATAGGACATGTATGTTCTATAGAGCATTTAATAGGACAAACACAGAACTAGTACAGGTATTCACTCATTCGTTAATTTTCTATGCCAGTTATGGGAAAGCTGGCGCCAATCCCAGCTGACTTTGGGTGAGAGGCGGGGTATACCCTGGACAGGTCGCCAATCTATCGCGGCTAACAGAAAGACAGACAACCATTCACACTCACACCTATGGGCAATTTAGAGTAGCCACCTAATCCATGTGTCTTTCCACTGTGGGAGGAAACCAGAGTCCACGGAGGAAACCCATACAGGTACGAGGAGAACATGCAAACTCCACACAGAAAGACCCCAGTCAGCCAGTAGGTTCAAACCCAGAACCTTCCTACTGTGAGGTGACAGTGCTAACCACTGCACCACCATGCCGCAGGTGAGTCATGGAAAAAAAAAGGTAATCATTTTCCCAGAAGTAAAGAACTATAAGATTAAAATGAGAATATCTCCAAAATATATTTCTGTATTTATGTCTAGATATACTATCGTATTGACCATAACACTAATGGTGGGTGTACACTGTGCGATTTTGGGCTGTCCCAAATGAAAGAAGACCAACGTGAAAGAAACGTGACGATATCTTTGGTAGTGGCTCCTAAGTCGCACTGTGAGAGGGGTTCAAAGATGGCTGTTGTCACAGTCCTGAGACCAAAGATAGCCTGGGACAAAATTATGACAGGGTCAGAAAGTTAGGATGATCATCTCACAATGTGACTGCTGCTATGACCTACGTCTACTAACCAACTGACAGCAATGCAGCATGAAATTATGCACTGATCAATGACACCAAACCCAAATATAATTAATCTCTTTGCAAACTTGCCACCTCAGGTTGGCCTCTTTTCCCTAGCCACGACCAGGTCCATCTCATCCTCATCGGATTTTTCCCCCCATACACATAGATAACACTATTGCAAGGGCTCGATTATTGCTTAGCTTCATTGTTTACCACTACAGTGGTGCAGATGGATGACGTTTTATTCTTATATACTGACTCGCATCGTAGCCTATGATTCAGTAGGTCTTATCATCATACAGTCTACATACATTAAGCATGATGTCGTACCAAGTTTATTAGATCTATGTTGTACAGTGTGGCTTGCAAAAAACTCATACAGTTGCTGAAATCTCACAATCTGTAGGCACCGTAAGGGACTAAAACTCTGAAACACCAATTCTGATTTCAGGGACACAGTTCTGAGATCATGTGAAACAAGCAACTAAGATTTTTTTATATACAAATGTAGTTATTGCTATTTACGGTGCCTGTACAAAGCGAACAAGCAAAAATGTTTGAGAGGCGTAAGCTGTTAAGACGTCGCATTCTCGGCGTAACGTCATCGCGGCCGGCGTGACGTCACGCAGCCCAGGCTTTTGTTTATACCTTTACGGCTCGTTGGTTTCTGTGTTGTTGAAGTGAGGTGTTTATTTCTGTATTATCGGAGCACTGTGTGGTGTGAGACGTGCTGGAATGGTTCTGCTTGTCATGTCTGACTGAGGAATGAACCCGTTTCAGAGCGAAAGTGTAATTTTATCTAATTATCGTCTTTTCAGTGGGTCGATGCGCCCTGACCCTTTCTAACAGGTTCATAAATAGCTAATGCAGCGGCAGCGTTTTGCCCTGTGTTGTGACAGGCTGAACAAATCAGCTTCACTGTTGGAGAAGCTAGAAAATAACAAGAGGCGCTTAAACAGTGTGATCATGGAGGGCAGTGTTTCAACACACTATACAGTCTCTCTGCAATATGAGAGAGAGAGAGAGAGAGAGAGAGAGAGGGGGGGGGGGGGCTGAAGGCCAGAGCTCACTCTCTCGAAACACTTTAAATGTTCCAGTAATCCACAACTGAGAGTTTATCAAATGCTTAATCCACCCAGTCTGAGTTCACACTCTCTCACACACACAGACTCTAGTATGATGTGTAACTAAATATAGCTAGCTACTGTATAGCTCGCTAATTCACACAGAAAATCTCCAAGTTTATTCAGATCATGTGGGTTTTGCGACAGCAGGCCAGATGACAGCTCCCTGGTATAACGCTGTACTCTCCGCTCACTCCGTGTATTTCCATGAAAAGCAATGACAAAGACACACACTGGTATAAATCAGCGATTTTTTAAACGCTTGAGCAGTAGCGTATCTAGCCGGTTAATGTTACCTGTATTCCCATGGGCAATACAGGGCTTGCTAACACTTTGAATAATTTAGTGAAAAAAAATGAGGGAGAAGAGTGGTGTTAAGTAAAACATGGCTTGGCGTGGTTTAAAATGCTCCTGGGAGAACAAGTTAGCAAAGTCAGTATTGTAATGCGTTATACTGCAAAACAAGATAGGCTCTCTGTAACCATGTTGTTGGGTTTTTTTTTTTGTTGGTTTTTTTTTTTTTTGCGTTCGCTAACTAGCTAGCTACTGTTGCTAGCCGGACTCTGAGCTGGTTTTGTTGTACATGTCAACCATTTGGGCAATTCGTCTTTTCCTCTGCTGAAACAAAGCAGAGGGACGGAAAATCAGCTCAGAGCAGATCGGGGAGATTTCATACACAATCATATTCAATTAAAAACACGGCGCCCGCTTCCTTGGAGATCGTCGAGGCCCAAACCATGACAGTTAAACACGCGTTAAAGAGATTGTCCCGCCTGTGTACCTTTATAATGTACCCGCAGATTGTTCTGCGACAGCCCGATGTAGCTGTATTTATCCTTGGGGCTCCACGACCGGGGTAAGGGGGTCTCTTCCTCGTTCACGGCCGGATAGAGCCGCTTCAAACGCTCGTTTAGCTCCTGCTCTTGGTCATTTAAAGCAGGATCCCCCTGTAACAGGCTGCCTGCTCCAAGCTCTGCCATTTTTGGTTGTGTTTTGTTTTCCTTTCTTTGCTTTTCCCTACCTAGTTGTGTCAATCTTCTAAAAGGGAGAACGATAGACTGAGGAGAAATAGCAGTAGCGATATCCCCGGATAACCAACGCTCTATAGTCAGGCGCGCAGTGCACTCTGGGTAGTGTAGTTGAAGGTATTGTCCTGCGCAATACACACAGATGACAAGCAGGGAACCATACAACTACAACACCCATAAATTCATGTACACGAAGCTCTCTGAGGGGACAGAGACAGAAGTGGAGCTCTGTACATATAGTTTCAGAAATGAATAAGTGCACATTCATGGTGTTCACAACTCATTTATCAAATACACGCGCAAGCATCGAAATAATTATCGGAGTGTATTTCAGAATCAATATCCCTATATTTATGCACAATTTAGATCCAACTTCATTCTCTAGGCGCTCTTTATGTAATAGATCATCCTAATCCTTATGTTTTGCCAATGACCCACAAATATTAATACAGATTAGCGTATCGAGAAACCCTTTGTTAAAAATGATAAGTCGCCGACTTGTTTGGAGTGGTTATATTACACAATATTTTATTTTCTTGGTGTCAAAATAACAAGCCCTTGTTTTCACGATGTTCAGTATAGCAATATTCACAACTCAGCTGTATAATATGTAATTATTAAAGTAGCTGTTCTTATTTTTCGGTATGTTTCACACTTTATGCTAGGTGCAAAACAAGCTCAGAAAAACAAGTTCATGGATCATGTGTGAAATATATTAGGTGCCTAAATATCGCCTTAATGAAATTGTAAAACAAACCAGGAATTCTGATAGCTGATATAACGGTAAAGAAAAATAATATTTTATTATATGCAATTATACTTACTGGGAAAGCCATATGCTATTAAATATCAAAGAAATCTATTAACAGTAAATACATTTTGTATTGGGCAGGAGAAATGGCCTCCTTTCCATTCGTGAGCTCTTTGGGGTCCTTCAATACTATGGCAACGGCTCATAAACAACAACAGCATCGCAACGTTATTGCTGAAGGCGCAACATAAACTACCCGAAATATTTTTAATTTCAAGGAAAAGAAGATAATTCTTATTATATAAATATATATAAAAATCTACACATGTCTATAAAGAAGGACATCCATTTGCCACCATTGTCAACGTTTGAAAGGCAAGGATCAATATTTTAGAAAATGACAGCTTAATAATTTTAAATAAACGTTGTTAGCTAGTAAATGGATGAAATAGCCAGAAATGAATTCATTGTATGCCAGTAACGGCGTCCTGTTCGGGAGTTCGGCTATTTTGTAGCCAAGGATTCGCAAATGAATCGACTCTTTGAGCTGGCTCTTTTAGGTGAACGCTCAGAGCCGACTCGCATATATGAGTCCTTGCTTGCTTGCTTTCTTTCTTTTTATAGGCAATGCCGTTACTGTACAGTGTAATTTAATCAAAAAATATTATTTTCAGACACAGCTGACACAGCAATATTAACGCAAGGATGTTTACTGTTTGTCAATGCACATTTGTATTGGCTTTCTGATTTTGCAATTATTTCAATAGATCTAATAATATACAATGCAAAGTAATGTTATTTTATTAATTAGAAGTCACAGTTTATAGAATAATTTCTGCCATATTTAAGCAAAGATTAAAAACTTTGGTATAGAAAAGAATGACTATGAGTCGTTTGGGAGCCGAAAGAATCGATTCTTATTGGTAAGCTGAGTCAAATGATGTGACTCACTGGAAATAACCGGAAGTCCCATTGCTATTAGCTGTGTAAATCACAGCAGAAAATATTCATTGTGCTTATTTTTAAAATAAATAAATAAAATAAAATTAAAATAAATAACCCCCCCCCCCCCACACACACACACAAACACACACAAACACACACAATTCACTGTAATGGGTTTAGTGTTTGAAAGGTCCTACCAGGAACAAACTACTCCATTTCTAACCATTTTAACAAGCTGTATTGTGCTGTGTCTCTTAAAATAATAAATATCATAAGTTCCTTTCTGTGGTATCTGTGTTCGTAGCAGGCTTTCATCAAGCAAGGGGACTCAAGGACAAGTGAGGTCTGTATCAAAAATACTGAAAGTAAGTTGCTTCCTAACTTGTACCTATATATGTACCTTAACATGTATGTTCTGTTTGTTCTGTTTCACAGACCTTAACTTATAGACTTCAACATGACCTCAATTTAATTTCTTCCAGATTACAGATGGATGTAGCTCTGGCTATCTTTCCACCTGGCCTGCCCATGTCAGCTCTCAGGTTGTCCAGCAACACAGTCAGAAACACACTTGCTCTGGAGCAAACAGAAACCACAGGTATGTCCATATTCTAGTTTTCCGGCTATAGAATACATTGTTCTTATAATCACTTTTATATAAGTATTAAGCATACAAACCAGAATCTACAGAGGAAAAAAATATGTATAACTCATAAATTGGTTTACTGTATCAACCCACTTTCCTAGACATTTTTAAAGTAGAAGTAACTCTTCACATCCTTAACACTATTGCAATGGCTCTTACTTCATAATGTATCCTGTACCTCAGATACAGTGAAGAATTTGGACGTACTGTAGCTAAGCCACGGTTCCTGGAACAACTGGAGTGCTATCTCAGGAGAGAACTGGCATCTTTAGACATGCATAGCCCCAAACTCCAGCAGCTCAAACTTCAGGTTTATACTTTATACACAGAGACTGTTTCCTGCCATATATTGCAGAGTTGTGATGTTTGTGGTGCTGAATGCTTGGTTTATGTCTGTCCTTTGAAGGCATACCGAGAAGTTTTTGACTATTTTATTGAAGACTTTAAAACATACAAGCCGCTATTGTCTGCCATCAAAAATGAATATGAGATTACTCTAGGTATGTACACATTTTCCTCTTAAAAAAAAAAACAAGCTTGCAGTTGTTGTGTCTAAGCAGAAGTTTCTAAAATGAGAGATTATATTAAAAATGACCAAATTGTTATTGCAGTGTATATGCAACAGCAGATCCAAGAGCTGGAGCCTCTCCGTGCCCAGATGGTACTGCTGTCTGAACAGTGTGAGGAGAGGATCCTGGGCCTGAGGGAGCAAGAGAGAGCGGAGATCACGGCTTTGAAACAGGAACGCCGACATCTGCAGCAAGTCATTGAGAGCATGAAGGAACAACAGAGAGCTTTGCAGACCCAGGTTGGACATTTGACACATTTTGGCTTCAATTCCATGCACCACACTGGCCCAAAGCAAAACAGCACACACTTTCAGATTATGCTCATGAAGCAGAATCAGAGCCAATGATCTGACTCTTGGAACTAGAGATCTCGCATAATTTCTCTTGAACAAAATTGACTTTGGATCAAAACAAATGTAGGATTTGGCTGTACAGCTTGGCTGTCATTGGATATTGGTCTTTCATGTGTGATATTAAGATTGTGTTTTTTGAGACAGGACACCCGTGACAGGACACTGAATCATAAATATTTAACATGTTTCATTTTTAGGATTTTAAATTGAGGCAAAACTGGACTTGAAAGATAATGGAGAGGTTAAGATTGCACTTTATACACTCCACACTATAGGATCATCTGGGAAGATAATCATTTAAGAGCAGCCTAAAATTGGGACATCTTTTGTGATTACTGGGGAGAGTGAAACAGCCTCAAAATTGAGCAGACTACACTGCAAACAAATCTCAGCAAGTGAAGATATCTTGATTAAAGAAAATATTTCTCATTATGAGATATATGAAATATAAAACCATTAAATCTATTTCTCGTTTTAAAAAAACAGTCTAATGAAGAGAAATGTTAGTTGAATTTGTCTACTGAATTTGCCTATATCCCCCAGGCTTACCCTGTAACCCGGCTATTGGCTAGATATTATTTGGGTGGTGGACTGTTTCTCAGTCCAGCAGTGACATTGGGGTGATACTTTCACACCAGCTGCACACACCCTACCATGCAGCTATTCTCTTGGTGTCATTGCTGTGCTAAGAATGATTCACCACTAAATAATATTATTGAATTCTCAAATGTAATTGATAAATGTGCTGTTATTTACGGTGAGATTTCTGTTAGGAGATCTTTATTGAACATTTATGGGAAAAATCTTGAGTGTCACTACTTTGTAACAGTCAGTAAGTTTTCTGCCACAGGAAAGTCTTCAGGACAGAGGATTTTGCACTTTTTCAGTTTCTCTGTAATGTGACATGTTCCTTTGGTTTTATTAACCAAAAAACAGAGGCTAATGAGGACTGTTTTTATAACATAAGTGATTTTATGACATAAGCGATAACAGGAACTAACTTGCCTTAGTGATGTTGTACAAAATTAAATGAAACCGTAAATGGTTGAAAATTATGGTGCGTTGTTCATTAATAAGTTAAACATTGTAATTGTTGGCAAACTGTTCTGGTATATTACCCAGCAGTGGTGCTGTGGTGGTGATTTCCCACTGATAGACAGGCTAGAGAGTGTTTAACAAATTGTGCGCAGCAGAAACTGGGCCAGTCAGTAGCATGTATAGCATCCTATACGGTAGGTGCGTCTGAGTTAAATTAATTCTGCTGGTCTGGATACACGTGGACAAAGTTTGAACCTGATGGCACAGTGTTAGTATTTAAAAGAAATGAATTGTTGGTTTAGATTGGTTAACAGCTGAACCAGTTTGCTGTTTCTTTTATTACACTTTTCAGTAAGTTACAACGGTTAGACAAAATTAGAAATAAATCACAAAATGTACAAATGTAGATATTGCACAGCTCAAACACTCGAGTATAGTCTTTTCTTGAATTCTGCTATCTTCTTTCTTTGGTCTGTCACAGGTTTCATATCTAGAGAAGGACCTTGAAAAACAGTATGTGCTGTACAGGGAGGAACGTGATGCCCGCAGACTGCTCACTGACAATATCAGCAGCATGCGCTACAGCCCACAGGAGCCTGGTTACTCACTGGATGGTGCCAATCATTGCATTATAGTTCTGAGAATTCAATGTTTTTGGCCACATACTGGCAATTTGATAGCATGTAGAAGAAGTGCATGATTCACATTAGGGTACTTGAACTCTTGTCTTCTCTTTCAGAGGATCCTGTGAATCTAAAGCTGGCTTTGGATGTGTGTAGAGAGGATCTAAACAAGGCCCAGATGGAGCTCAACCACTTTCATGCAGAATATGGAGACATGGTTCCCCGTAGGGACTGGGAGAATCTAGAATGCATGTATCAGGAGAACCTCCTAAAGGTTTAAGGCAATGTCTCATATGAGTCACATATTCTATCAAAACCAAAGCACATAACCATTTTGTCATTTTGTTTTTATTTGGTTATATTAAACCAAAATGAGCAGATAAAAGATTGACTGGTACACATTTATATCTCACCCCTACAAACGAATTTACTTTACACCTGGATTATTCAAAATCTGATACCAGGCGATAATAGGGCAGTATTGCAAAAAATTATATTGTTATATTTAATATTATCACAATACACTATGTGTATCACAATACTTGGATTTGTGAAGAAAGCACAAAAATATTTTTCAAACTTTCAGACATTCTTTGTCTTCTATATTTTTACTGTTTAAAATGTATTTATCAAGGAGGGAAAATAATTTAAATATACAAAAAGATCAGATTAGTTAGATATTAATGTCCTATCACTTACTTGTTAAAGTGAGTCATTATAGACTTATAAAAGCGCAGACTCTGACAGTACATACAGTACTTAGAAATGTGTATAATGATGTTTATTTACTGTGAAATTTATCATCCCATCGTGTCATCTAGACTTGTTTGAGACCCAGTTTTCCTTTTTCAGCTGGAGACCCTACAGTCTGACTTCAACCAAATGAAGACGGAATATGACACACTGCTAACTTTACATCAGCAGATCAGCACACAGACAGACAGCCTTCAGAGAAAAGCCTTAACTCCTAGACCACAGTGGGAGCAGTGTGCAGGTATAGGGCTGTTCTGTACTGTTCACTAGATAGATAGACAGAAAGACAGACACACAAACTATACTGCCAAAAGTAAGTGGACACCTAACATCACACCCATACGTGCTTGTTTAACATCGCATTCTAGATTTAGTTCCTCTTTTGCTGTTATAATAACAGCCACTCTTCTGGGAAGGCTTTCCACTAGATTTTGGAGCATGGGGATTTGTGCTCATTCAGCCACAAGAGCATAAGTGAGGTCAGGTACTGATGTTGCACTGTAAAAAAAATTCAAACTGGTTAAACTTAGAAACAAAAGTTTAACTGCTGCCTTAAAAATGTGAGTAAACTCAACTGGAAGATAACCTTTGTTTCAA
>JAOTRR010000038.1:23758445-23768799 GCA_028570945.1 Gogo arcuatus
CTACAATGTAGAAAATAGTCAAAATACAGAAAAAACTATGAATGAGTAGGGGTGTCCAAACTTTTGACTGGTACTGTACATGAACTCATAAGCCCCCACGATTGGCTAGTGTCACTGTGATTGACAGGAAAGAGCATGCTATCCCTCTCGCCAAGAGGCCACAGCCAGATCCCATGGATCCTGGCCATGGCATTGTCAGGAATTGAACTCACAATCTCCTGACAATAGAGCAAATATTTTTCTGTTGCACTGCTCATGTGCCCTGGCAGACATTTTTGACTAAAAACGTAAATTAACTTGAAAACACAAAATGAAATGTTTAGGTTTAATCAGGTGTACATTTAAAATACTGACTTGCTCACAATAATAATTATTGTTACCAGCCTACGTACCTGATCCCTCATGCAGTGAGCTGCAGATTTACCATGTGTGAAAAAACATGCTTATTACCTCAAGCTCACTTGTCCTCTTTACCCAGCCGCAAATGGCTCCAAACACCTCTTCTACACCTTTTAAAATGTGATTTTTCTGTTTATGCGACCCCATTTTCTGCACAAGCCCAGATTGCACCGACTGGTGACGTAAGCACAACCTTTTCTTTCATCACAGATCTATCATTAGATAATCTTAACTGTATAATCTGACATGGAGAACACGTTATTGCAGTCTGTAGAATTTGGCGAAGGGTATATTGGGATCAACTTGTGCAGTGTGACAACAATTATATTAAAAGAGTAATTCAGGTTTTTTGAGATGTTTAATAAAAGAGATTCAGGTTATGACTTTCCAAACTAGACGTGCATGGCATGGTTAACAGGTTGCATTATGACCAATTATGTGTGCATTTTGGAAAGAAAAATTAATCACTGTGCTGTTTGTTTTCATACCTATGGGCTGTTATTGGATGGAAAATAGAACCAAAGTTACTGAAGTAGTTCCTGTTATTCGAAGATACTCTTTTATGTAATAATTAAGTCTGCACATGCGCTTTATCTCCCTCCCTCATTCAGCGTCCTGGAAGCGGAGGTGTGAATGGAAGACACATAAAGGTTAACTAGATCATTTGGAAAGCTGTGTTTGCTAGCAGAGTTAATTATCAGGTATTGTTTTGTGCAATGCTGAGATGCTGGAGATCCCATTTCAGTGGCTTTCCTAGGGGAATTAGGTCTGCTGTCTGCCTCTCGCACGCTATGTGGCATATGTGTCATTACTGCATCGTCCTTAACGATGCTACGCAAGAGAGAGCCATAGTTACCACAGTAAAGTTACCATAGTGCGGCTAAAGAACCATAGCAGCTGTCTTTGAACATGGCAGTGACAAGTCTGTTCAGAGAGTGTCAGGGGTACTTTCTTTTGCTTTCATTCATCACATCACTGAGTACTGCCAATGCTTTCTGAATGACACCTAACTCCAGAATGTTTCTCATTTATGCTTTCATTTATGGGCAATGTTTACTGTCTGCAAATAAATTTTTAAAAAATTGTTTTATGTTGTCTCTAACTAGGCTCCCCGGAGCCCATGGAAACCTTGTGGCATTTATCTTTAAAAAGGTCCCATTAAAACAATGTATGAAAGAGGATGCTATGTCTCTCACTGTAGACTGAACATGAACAAACACAAAGTTTTCACACACACCCCTCTCTTCCGCACCATCAAAGTGCCCAACACCCAATCCCAACCACTTATGCACAGAGTTTGTACTAAGATAAGAAGGCATTTATTCCTGTGACTGCAGTGAATCTCTGATTTGTGAGCCAGTGGTGCACTGTTAAATATATCTCAGTGATAAGTTGACTAATGAAGCCTCTCGCCAGAGTTCCTCCTGTGATTTAGAAAGAGCTCTTATCCCAGTGGGTAATGAACTAATGTCTTGATGAGATGCTCTGCTCCCCTGTATTATCTTACACTGCATGTGGTATTAACACTATCACTCTCTGACACTGTCTGTTAAATCCTTCTTCTCTTTGTATATAAAGTCACAAAGGCAGTAATTTTAATTAGAGAGGTTTAACCATATATAGTATACAGTTATAATCATACAGTTATCTCACAACTAATCAATTATAGCATGCCATCTACTCTGATTGTAATTATTCTAATTAGCTGAAACTTGGGCAGAGCACTTTTCTAATTAGTGCCATATGAGTTTCACTTTTACATTGTTCTGTTACGTTTCAGTCAACAGCAAGAATAGAATAAAGTAATTTACTCTTACTGTGAAGACCCATAATTCCTGACATCAGTTTTGAGGTTGTTTTGACATGAGATGAACATTTCATATCATTTCTGCACATTAGACCTCTGGTTTTGCAGTTTTAATCCTCATTCCTCATCTTTGTCTTTAGACCTGAAGGAGCCTAAGAAACAGCATCTTATGAAAAATTTGCACAGGTCAGATACAGTACATTTTGTTAAGCCTCTATGTGTGTACACTATATGGCCAAAAGTTTGTGAACAGCTGACCATCACACCCAAATATTGGCCTTCCCCAAACTACTGCCACAAAGTTAGAAGAAACACTTCTATGTGGGAGTATTACGGTTTCCCTTCACTGGAATTAAGGGGCTCAAACATGTTCCAGCATTACAATGCCCCTGTGCACAAAACGATGTCCATGAAGACATGGTTTGCTGAGGTTTCTTTTGAAGAACTCTAGTGACCTGATCTCAATCACCCTGAACACCTTTGGGATGAATTGGAATGCTGACTACACCCCAGACCTCCTCACCGGACATCAGTGGCTGACCTCATTAATGCTCTTGTGGCTGAATGGGCAGACATTCGCACAACCATGCCAAAATCTGGTGGAAAGCCTTTCCAGAAGACTGGAGGTTAGGATATTCAAAAAGCACACGTTGGTATGATGGTCAGGTTTCCACAAACGTTTGGACATATAGTGAATGTATGACTGTAAAATGTCCCTAAATGTTTCATTTTAAACCATTAAAAACATATGTTGAATGCTTAGGAGCATTACTTTTGTGAAGAATGATACCTGTCAAAAATATGATAATTAAAACAGCCTCATGTCATTTTACAATCCTGGCCCCACCCACCTGGCTATCTTAGCATGCAGATCCAGTAGCTAATTTTTTTGTTTATAACGTCATCCTATAAAAATCTGCATACCAGACCATGCCAGGTTCAAACGTTTAAGCCTGTTTCGGGACAGCAGCCTGAGCTAGTGCATAATGCTTCTCAAATCAGTTTTTTTTTTAAACTGAATTCTTGATAAAGACTGTTTTAAATGGAAAATGTTAATATAGCACAGTGGTAACAAAATTATATCCTTCTGATACAAACTCATGAGAAAAAATATATTTATCTTGAAGGATTTTTTTTTGAAGGGAATCATTTGTTGCAGACATCAGCATGTCAGCAACAGACCTACCTGCTTACCAAAGGCCTGGCTGAAACACAACACATTTCTTTCTTTCTTATGAATAGGAGATGGGTCGTGTGGATGTGTGGATGACTCTCCCTCCATCATTGCTTAGCCTTGCTGGGGTGGAGAGGTCAGTGCAGAGCAGCAGATGGAGCGGTGCAGTGAGAAAAGAGCCACTTTAAATGGTTTGGGTATAACAAATCAATCTGTTGTATTGTACTGATTATTGAGTATTGGGATAGCTTATCATATTTTTCTTTGTTATTGCTCCAAACATGGCTTTGTGCATTAGCAGCTATTAAAAGATTCAATCTACAGCTGATAAAATGACCTGATATGAGATCTTAATTCCTTCTGCAACATTCTGAAACTCATTTTTGGAAGTGTTATGTTTGCGTGATTAGTGTCTACAGGTTTTACAGACGATGCCCCTGAAATACTATGCTTTCTTTGCATGTGGAAGTCAAAGTATCGTTTATTATCTTAACATATCTATTGCTTATACAGATTTGACAAGATTTGAAAGAAGGGGAGTGGAAAAAAAGCACTGTTGACCACTGAGTGCAGAATTTTTCCTAAGCCATTCTTCTCTCCTGGCTGTATCTGACTGGCCTGTGGCTATTTGCCCTGGATCATTGGGCAGTTCATTATTGAGGGATGGAGTACTTGATACAGGAAACATACTCTCCAGCCAGCCAGTACTGATGCAGCACTTTTATCTGAACTCTATATGTCATTGCAGGCTTGAGAATCTCTTCTGGATCCAAGTTCTCTGCACTGGCTATTATGACTGTTTTGGTTCGCTTAGTGAAGTACAGTGCAAAATAATTTTGATATATTTAGATGTGGAGTAAATGACTGCATGTGTTGAGGTGTGTAAAGCTCCAAAATAATAATCACCTAAAAAGTGGCACAAATCTATAGTATGTTGTCTATTAGTAATACCATCTGACTGTTCTCAGTTGTCTATATCATGAATACATAGCATTATTTGGGAAGAGAATCACTCATTCAGACATGGACATGATCTAATCCTACATATATTTATCAGTATTAGGCCATTTCTTTCTTTCTTTCTTTCCTTCCTTCCTTCCACATCTCCATCCCTCCCTCTTGTGCAAGAGCCTCTTCTTGTCGATAACACGATGTGACCATAGATTAAATATTAATGTCCTGATTCAAACAGGTCCTGTGTCTTCTACCTGACACAGCAGACCGGTTGGCAGTGATCCTCTGGTGATAGCACTGTATGGGGTGCCAAACCTAAAAAGTTGAATACTCTGTTCTCTCTGACTATTTTGTTCATTTGAGGCCATTCTGATACATTTCGATAGCGACTCATGCTACGTAATAGTTTTAAAATAAGCTTCTGTGTAAATATTAAATGTAAATGTTCAATATAAATGTAAATATTAAATATAAATATAAATCTTCAATGTAAATGTAGAACTTAATTGACCCCACCCCCTTGGAGTATGCATCATGGCAAAAGTGCCAGTAGAGTTGCTAGGGTTACACCATACTGTAATAATTTTGTAATAAGGTTGAAATTGTGGCATTTTTGGGCTGATTTAAAAACAGTCCGCAGCCACCAAGAACTTGTTGTAAAGCATATGATCTAAATTAAATCAAACCAATTTCTACAAACATATGCTATGGCAAAGGGAAATTTTTTAAAATACAGTGTAAACCGATCTACAATGTAAAGAATCATTTCTGTGTTCTACGTGGGTGCAGAAAGGCCATGAGTTATTTTTTTCTTGTGATTTTAAGATAACAAAAGTTGTTTTTTTGAGATCACAATTTATTCTTCTCATGATGTCGCAACACATAATTAGGCATATTCTGTACAGCATAGTAAGTGTGTCTGTTTTTATTTTAATTGGTGAGTGTTCCAAGTGGGATGCAGTGGTAGAATGTCTGCTTTTACTTTTTCCTAAAATCATGGGTTCGAGCCTGTGCTCGTGTGACTGGGTGGAGTTTCATTTTATCTTTCCCAAATTTCCTCTTGTAGATCAATAAAGTACATCTAGCTATCTAGCTATTTAGCTGTATGTTTGTCAGTACTACAAAATTTCCAAATTAGTGGCCATCACTGAAGAAGGTTGTGGAAACTGTAGTGTGCATGTCTGTTTTCGGATACACGTTGCACCGATTGGTTTAGGTACAGTGGTTAACACTGTCGCCTCTCACCAAGAAGATTCTGGGTTTGAACCTTGCGGCCGACTGGGGCCTTTCTATGCAGAGTTTGCGTGTTCTCCTTGTGTTTGCGTGGGTTTTCCCACATTACGAAGGCATGCTGATTAGGTCAATTGGCTTCTATAAATTGCCTGTGAGTGGTTGTTGGCAACCTGCCCAGGGTGTACCCTGCCTCTTGCCCAAAGTCAGCTGGGATTGGCTCCAGTTCACCTGCGACCCTGATGGATAAGTGGCAGGGATGATTCAGGACCCCCTTGGGACCACAATGTCATTGCTACAACTGGTGAATCCTGAAATTATTCTCTGCTATGAAATTACACTGAAAAATAAATTCATTGATTGATTCAAATGTTCTATGTGTACATTTCATTGTGAATGAACCCAGTTGCCTTTACCCAATTTGTTTTTGTACAGTCAGCATGATTTGATAGGGTCATGGAATAAATGCACTCACTCAAGCTGAGGAGTGAACCTGAAATCCTTGAGCTATGAGGTGGTGGTGCTACTCATTACACTATCTGACCATACCACGTGACTATGATCGTGTTAATACTGGGTACTACTACTAGACTGTTAACAATCTAGATTGTAGCTTTGTTTGAATTACATTTAGTATAAGCAATGAAATCATGTTTTGATGAAAAACTAATTTACATTTAAGATTTATATTTAACATTTACATTTAATATTTATACAGAAACTTAAAACTATTATTTGGCATGAGTCGCTATCTAAATGTGTCAGAATGGCCTCAAATGATAAAAAATGTCAGAGAGAAAAGAGTATTCAACTTTTTACATTTAGTGTCCCATAAAGGAGAGACTGCAGAAAGTACCAAATTATTAAAATCTAGCAAAATAGAGAAAATATTATCAAACTCACTATATTTCTTGCTTAGCTTATTTGGTTTGTTGTAAGGTTGATTTGAATGTACATGGGACAGCACAGGCATTGACTCACAACTCCAGGGTCCCTGGATCGATGCAGTGCTCAGGTTACTGTCTATGGAGTGCTCTAGTGGGTTTCCTGTAGGTTCTCCGGTTTCTCCTACCTCCCAAAAACATGCCTGTAGGTGGATTGGTGACTCTATGTGTGAATGTATGTGTGTGCATATTGCTCTGCTATGAACTAGTATTCCATTCAGGGTGTATTCCCACCTCACACCCAATGTTCCTGGCATAGTCTCCAGATAAAGCAATTGCTGAAGATGTATGAATGATAAATTAATGTACCTGGAGATTCCCTGATATGTTAAAGAAAGCAAACTATGTAGGTCTGTGAGAGATAGTGCCTCTGATCAGCTTGAAAGCAGGAGGATAAGACACTGAAGCACTGAAGTGTCTGTTTTACTTGCATTGTTTCCCACTCTTTATTGCCTGGTGATTTACAGATTCAGATGTATTGAAGTAGTGAAGTGGTTTTCTTCTCCTTTGCACTGCTGTCCCGTGCATGCTTTGGTTTCTCCTCCTTGCTTTCCAGATTGTCATTAAATGTTGATGGGGATCAGTGAAACCAGTAATCTTGCTGCAAAAACATTGCCAGCAATCAATAGGTGTGCAGCACTTGGGGCAGGTGTAGCAGAGAGATGGGGAAAAGAAAGAAAGCTTTATCTATCAAATATTAATAAAGCATTCCCACTGGGGACAGAGGAGAATGCCGGCAATTCACTCTCAGTCCTAATTAAGATCCCCAGTTAGGCCTGCTCTTGCTTCTGCAGTCTGACCATCAGTAGGTATGTCTCATCCAGAAAGAAGAACTCAGTGAGAATGAAGACACTCAGGAACAGAAGGCACAAAGCAGGTCTCTTAGGGAGGCAAGGACACTATCTTTATACTTGTGATTAATGCATATCAACACAGCTGTAGAAGCAGGCATCTAATGGCAGGGGTTTAAAGATTTAGAAGATAGCATGCAAAAAAAAAAGTGGATCACTTCATCTGATACTCCAGCTTGTGCACTTCATACATAACATCCTTGAACTGATTTTCATTTCCTGAGTCCTTCAACATATGTTCACACAACTGTGTTCAAATTTATCACAGACTTTGCATCTTTGTTGGTTTCTTTCTTTCTAGTGTGTGTGTAAATGAATCTGTTAGCCACAATTATTTTATACAAGTGAGGGAGAATGTTCCCAATTTATATAGATTTTATTTAAGACAGCAAGAAGCACTGTACTCCAGTTATTTGAGAACATTGAACAATTGTGCTTCATTAATCAGTTTTCATCTTCTGTTTCAGTGTATAGTAGTATATGCTTCTGGTAGCAATTCTAATAATGATTTCTTGGTGTATTTTATTAACTGAACACAACCCTGAAACTAATTATATTTCTTTCATTCCTTGTATTTTACTCCACAGTTATGATGGCAATAAAATACAAAAGCAGCAAGGGAAAAGTGCAAAATCCTGCCTAATATTAGTCTTTGTCTGGGTTTACAGTGATGGTGCCAAGCTTCAGCTCTATGGCCGCTGCTAGAAGGTGTGGCTCCATCTACAAGGGCTTTGCCCAGTGTCTTCTGGCCCTGGGGGACAGCTTGTCTGTCAGCAGCCAAAAAGACGAGGATATGCACGAGATCGACTCAATCTGCAGGTCTGTAGACCATAACATTACGCTAAGACACGTACACAGTGTAGGGATGTTCTCAAGCCCAAATGAAAAGATATGAGAGTAATGCATCAAAGAAATGAGTTCCCTGGGTATACAAACGTATATGTGCACTATGATCCAGTTCCACCTACACACAGTGTAACTCATTCACACCTCAGGATTATGTGTCATACTCTGCCCGTCGCATTGTCAGGTACATAATAGGTAATATAGAGTACCATGGCTCACTAGCACAGCACCTCATTCATTGACTTTCTTCCAGTGTTTCCATTTCCATCTTATCTATCCTTCTTGCTCACAGGATTCCTGTCAATCGTTAGTCCATGCATCCTTAATCCATATTTATACAATGCTGCCTCCATGTCTGCAGAAGCTGCTTAAGTATTCAATGTGTAGCAGTACAGTATGCTTTTAAAACAGCTCCATGCATTTGCAATCATATTTAAATTGACTGAGTGAGCAGCATCATGACAGCTGCATTATGACATATTATAATTACACCACACTGCTGTTGAATTCTCCATTCTGATTGATCAGAAGCTGTTGATTTTCTATAACAGTATGGCTGCTAGAAAATATGTGTAATCATTGATATCATGAAGCTTTCTGTAAGAAGACATTCATTTAACATTTATGGAAGTTTATGGAGACTCCAATGTTAGCAATTTGTAACAGTCAGTAAGTCAGTTTTCCACTATGGGAAAGTCTTCAGGAAAGACTACTTTGTGCTTTTGAGTTTCTTTTTTTGTTCACCTTATTAACTTAGAAACTCAACAGTGAATGTACTGTAACTATAAACAGATAAAATATGACATTCTTTAATTAATTAAAAAAATGTAATTGTTAGCACATTGTTGTGGTATATAGTGGCATCACACCACCCCATTAGTTTTACCCCAGTTTTATTCCTTCTACATGCCACAGTTAAGGCCTATATCGGCATCCTGTAGTGACAGAGCTGCGCTTCTGAGTTTGTTTAATGTTATTACTTAGTGTCCATGTTGCACTTTTTTGTGTGGTTTTAAGTACCAAATTCATTCACAATATATTATATCTACATGATCATTTTTCAAGTACTCTTTATACCTTAGAAATATACAGGCTGTTTTTGTTAGAATGGTATGGAAAAATATAGAATTGTAGAGAAAATTTTGCTTAATATATACATTATATGGCACAAGGTTTGTGGACACCTGACCATCACACCCACATGGGTTGCCTTCCCCAACCTGTTGCCACAAAGTTGGAAGCACACAATTGTACAGGATGTCTTTGCATGCCGTAGAATTTCCCTTGACTGGAACTAAGGTGTCCAAACCTGTTCCAGCGTGATAATGCCCCTGTGCACAAAGTGAGGTCCATAAAAACATGGTTTGCAAAGGCTGAAGTGGAAGAACTCGAGTGGCCTGCACAGAACCCTGACCTCAACCCCACTGAACACCTTTGGGATGAACTGAAATGCCGACTGCACACCATGCCTCTTCACCTGATCAGTGCCTGATCTCACTAATGCTCTTGTGGCTGAATGATCACACTCCAGTGGAAGGCCTTCACAGAAAAGTGGAGATTATTATAACAGCAATGAGGAACTAAACCTGGAATGGGATGTTCAAAAAGCACATATGAGTGTTATGGTCAGGTGTCCACAAACTTTTTGGCAACTATGATGTATGTCATTATATGTTTGGGTGATCTTTATATGTTTGACAAATGCTCCCTCTCACACACCCCTGGAAGTTGTCAATTCCCAAAACTAGGCTAAAACTGAGAGATTTATCTTAGATGTTGTTAGTTACTTCAAAGCTATTTTAGACATAAATAAGATAAGTATTACCCCTGTTTCTTTGTGGTCAATCTATATTGTGGTAGCTAGCTAGCTAGCTAGCACAATTGACAACAGTATATCCATAGCTGCTTCATCCTGACCAATGTTCAAAATCAAATACTACAATATAATTTCCAGTCTGGTCCATAAATATTTGGACACTGGCAAAGTTAATGTTACTTTAGCTATTCTACCACAGTGTATTGGAGTTGAAATAATACAACCCCTATTCCAAAAAAGTTGGGACACTGTGTAAAGCATAAATAAAAACAGAATGCAATGATTTGCAAATCTTTTTTGACCTATATTCAATTGAATACAATACAAAGACAA
>JAOTRR010000038.1:23874917-23885492 GCA_028570945.1 Gogo arcuatus
AATATGAAATAGCGATTTTTGGCAGTGTTATTTTTTATTATATCATTGGAATTTTATTAGATACTTTGCTTGCAGTAAAGCTTACAGTTTTAATTTAAATCAGATTTATGTTAATTCATTTGTTAGATTTTGTGACATATGGTATTTTCTTTTTGAGTGCATGGTCTTGTATTAAGAACATTTCTGTTTTGGGTTCTTAGGTATCTATGGGTATCTCACCTTTGGAATGAATGTTGCTGCTGATGTTCTCATGTCATACAGTAGAGATGATGTCCTTATGATCATTGCAAGGTTACTCTTTGGGGTCTCCATTATCATCATCTACCCCATTGTTCTTTTACTTGGAAGGTAGTGTATATAAAATGTGCCATAGTGTTGTACCTTTATAGATTTAATTGTAGCTATAACTGTGTACATGAATATTGTTTTTTAAGGTGCTGTTGGACTTCAGTACAGTATTCCATCTTAATGACCATGATACAGTGAGGGGAAATACTTGTATTATTTTTTGCTATTTAAAATACTTAGTGTGCATATATCCACTTCATATTTACATACATTTAGACACCAAAAAGTATTGGGATAATTTATTTTTAAAAAATTACATTACATAACATTTATTATAACATTATCAAATAATTAAACTCAAGTGGAAAAGGTTAAGACCCTGCCAGTACAATAGGTTTGATAATATGCAGGTGGAAAATTCATGAAATAACTAATCTTCACTGGACAGGTGTACCACACAAGATTTCGCAACATACTCTCAGACTAATGATAAGAAGGGTAAGAGAAGAGCCAGCAATCACCCAAAAAGAGTTGCAGGATGACCTGAAATCAACAGGAATAAGAGTTACACAGAGAACAATAAGCAATGAACTGCACCACAATCATCTCCATTCCTACACCCAACACACAACTCCTTTGCTAAAAAATAAGCACAGAGATGCATGTCTAAAAGCATTTAGACATGTAACCTTTTTGGAACAATATACTCTGGTCAGTCGAAACAAAAATAGAACTCTGACAATAATTCAGCTCACCATATTTGAAAAAAGAAGGATTGCACATATGATCCCAATAACACAAAATACTGGAATGTAAACTCTGTAGGCTTAGATTAAAAATGTTTGTCTTGCCAGGCCTGCCTATAGTTATTGGAGTTTTTTTAATGATATTTTTGTGAGACATTTATTCATATTATTTTATACTTTTTTATGAATACATCTTTAATCTTTTGACCTTCAATTAAAAAAATTGTAAGAATTGTACTGTACATATTAAATGTCACTACCAACACCATTTTAGTGGTGCATCAGCTTTTCTACTTCATGTTTTACAGGTTGGCGATTCAGGATCCATTACTGCAGCACAGAGAGATTGAGTCTTATGAAGCCTGCATCAGAGTTTCCTTGACTGCGGTGTGGATCATCATCAGTCTCCTCATTGCTCTGTTTGCACCAGACATCAGCAAATTCATCAGCATTATTGGTGGCATTAGTGCATTCTTCATCTTTGTCTTCCCAGGTGAGAATGCAAGCAGCAGGTTTTATACTGTATTCATTGTCTCAATCTATATACTGTAGCTGAATTAGGCAGTGTGATATAACATTACATTGAAAAGGAAAAAGGACATTCTGCTAAAGCTTAGAGACAGTTATTCCAACTGTGCCAGAGAATGAATGATTACCATTGTAAATCTGTCATGATGACCATAAAAATACTGCAGTTTAATCAGAAGTAAAATGACTGAAGAATCAGGAAACCAAGAGCCAGGTTATAATAAGAGATGGTTTATTGCATGCATGAAGACCACCATGGCAGCCTTTTATACTGATGTGTGCATGCAAGAGGACATGCTCAAGACCATACAGATAATGCCTATGACAATTACAATGAATCACATTAAATAGAATGGATCTTAAATGAATAAATCTTGTATCCATTAACAAATAATCATGGAAAAACAGGAAACAATCTCACAATTCCCCCCCTTTGAATGACCCTAAAGTCATTAATTTAAAGCAAGCTTAATCTTCTTGTACTGTCCTACATACCATAACCACTAGCTAGGTGATTACCCATCTACATATCCAAAAATAAGGATAGGCCTTACCCTTTTATCCACGTACCAAGCATAGAATAATAATGTCATATTAGATGTAGGCATCAGGCCTAATAGTAGGAGCCAACATTACCATAGTTTCTGCTACCTGAGCCTGTTTCATGCTCTTAGAAACACATGCAGCAACAGGAGGATGACAAAAATACCATGAAACAGTAGAATATCATGGTCAGTATTGCCACCAGGAAGCTAGCCATGTACCTAACCAATCACTGTCAACTTGATCAATATGCTTAACACAGTCATGCAACTCATCTTGATGTTTGATGTACTCAGTCAAATTTCTGGTAGGGCCGAAAATATCCAGACAGCACTCAGGGCCTACCAGTGCACAGGTACCCCCCTGTACTAGGACATAATCTAAAGCAACCTGATTTTGCAAAATCATCATCTAGTGTGAATGTAATATAGTTGATATAAGACCTAAGGCTTCTTTTGTATCATTAGCCAATTTCTCAAATTCACGAGATAATATGTGGAATTGATCAAGACTATCTATGACACCATAACTGGGAATGAGAGCACGTAGAAATCTACTTCAAAATGTTTGAAATACAGGTAAGATACTCAACACAATGGTTTGGGTCATCTGATTATACAAGTGATGTACTAAGGGGATGTGTCTTATTTTTGGAGTTACAATGGATACTTTACCCCATCAACGTCAAAAGTAAATGTATTAAATCAATGTCTGAATAAAATTTAATATCTACCATCCTTCTAGGTGTTAAGACATGTTCAAATCTCTCTGCAGCCTCAAAGAAAGACTGATATCGCTTATCAGTAGGCAGAAGCTCTGAAGCACCATTAGCATAAAGTCTTGCATTGTCAGGCATTTTGTAGGTTTCTTTATCTGCAATTGTGTGTATTTCTCTATTCTTATACCAAGTACACTGTTTTATTGCAGTTCACAGGTCCACAAGCACTAGGAGCATCTAAGAAGATATATGACTTATCATTAGAGGGCCGATGGACCATAATGATATGAAGGATGGCAACAGGTTTCCCTGTTACTGGGGGTCAGAAATAAGATTGGGTTCTCATGGCAGGAAGTAGATAAATCATTGAGCATTGACCATTGAACTTAATAGGTAATTCACTATAAGTGGGGCTACAGCCAATAAGTACCTGAAGGGGCTGGAACAGTACAAAATTCATAATAACGAGTTTATCAAGGGACCAGGTCCTGAGATACAATCAGCTATTGAGAACCAAAATAGACAATGTCTTGCTGAAGTTCCCTCAGAAAAACCTTAACCTTAATTTGAGAGCTTAACCAATGTCTCTAATTCTTGGATTTTGACCTTAGGAGATGGTTCTGCACAACTTGTGCAGAAAAGTGAGTGCTACAGTCTGAATGAATGTATTCAGCGATCCCCCAGTTATGGGAAAAAACCCCTAACCAGTGATTTTACCATGTGCATGGCTGTCCCTGTTTTGGTTTGATAGGCTTCAACCCAATGTGAAAATCTATCAACCACCACCAGCATATCCTGTTTACCTTGACTTGGGGAAAGTGTAATGTAATCAACCTACAAATGTCACATATCATGATCATGTCACACAGTTATGATCACACGGTCATGATCACTCGGTACACTCTCATCTTGTGTATCAGACATTGCAGTCATAGTTAACAATGAGGGATTTGTAATCTTGGCCCTTTGAATAGTTAGCCTCCACAAAGCTTCAGAGCATTTGGAAGCATGTTGTACCAGCTGAATTATTTACCCCACCACCTCTGGCAAAATAGTCTCGCCCAACAGGTCAGGTTGGGGAAACCCTGGACGTCTGAGCACATTTCCCACTCAACTTTCTCAGGTCAGCATTCTTCTTATGGCACACATGCTCCCAATGCCCCTGCTGGTGACAATACCAGCACTCATCCCGGTATTGTGAGTGTTTACCACATTAGCAGTTGTTTGCAACAAAGCAGATACATGCATTTTCACAATCGAGTCTGCCGCAAGAATATCAACAGATCAACAAGACTCGTCTTTGGCTTTTAAACCATCAGCCCACTGACTAATGGAAGCATGGCTTCCAAGAACATCAGAAATGGAACTCATATTGTGTCCTCCATACAGCATAAACACCTGAGCATAATGCTGGGTATATTCCATCAAAGGCTCGACTCTGCCCTGCTCATAATCAGCAACTTTAGAGCAACACTCAGCATTGTCTATAAAACTCCGAACGACTTCAGGAAGGCCATCAGTACATTCCTGTACCACTCTAGCCAAAGTGAGCTAGTTCTTATCTTCAGTTATCATAAAAAGCATTCAGCTTCTCTTTGACAGGCAGAAGTATGTCAGAGCATATGGAAATAACATCCAAAGGATGCAAATAGTATAACTGAATTTTACATGTGTGGTGGAGGTTCCTGCGTTCTCCTGCCCAAGAAGAGGATCTCTCCTTGCGCTACCACTCTTCCAGTATTGAAATACAGCTCCCTTTCAGCACCACCATTGCTTTGGACATCCGGAGAGCACATGGTATGGTGCAGGGCTCGGACAGCTGTGGCAAGTTAAGAGGCGCCGCTCTCTACCCTCTGGCAGCTTACAGGGGAATGTAAAA
Organism: Gogo arcuatus; assembly: GCA_028570945.1. Lineage (NCBI taxonomy): Eukaryota > Metazoa > Chordata > Actinopteri > Siluriformes > Anchariidae > Gogo > Gogo arcuatus. The sequence continues at coordinate 23,879,620 of JAOTRR010000038.1, forward strand.
GGTGTTTTCTCTCGTTCTCCATTCATGTGAGTGAACTTGTCTCATGAGCACGAGATTGACGCCTCTCTCACAGTAAGCTCTGGAGAAGACGCTTGAGACAGCTCCTGGACGGGACATCTCGTCAGCTCCCCAGAACAATTAACGCTGGTCTACCGAGAGCACCTATGGCCCCCAGCTCCCCGCCGCCTGACCACTGGACACCGCTGGCTGAGCTCCACACACACTGCACTTAATTCAGCTCCTGGGCACTCTTTTCTGCACCTCCCTTTCTTCCCTCTCCCCAAATATTAAAATAAAAGACCACTCAGTTTTCCCTCCAGCTCTTGGGTCAGTGTCTGTGTTCTGACCATTGCAGTCATGAGTCACTACAGTGGTGGAGAATGCAGGCATGAACTCATACTCCACCCACACCCCCCCCTGCCCATATGGAGCCTTTGATTGAACATCTCTTGGAGGCCAGCATGCAGCAGCAGCAGATGACGCAGGAGCTGGCCTGTGGCCTCCACGTGGCAACGCAAAAATTACTACATTGCTGAGCCACAAAGGGTTCCCCCCTCCCTGACCTCCCTGATCCCTGGCAGGAAGTGCAAAAACTGCTCAGCAAGCTCAGCCTTCATGACGACGTAGATGCCTTACCTCTAGGTCTTCAAACAGACTGCGCTACAGGAGAACTGGACCAAAGAGGAATGGGCCTGTGTCCTGGCACCGTTAACTGGAGAGGCCCAATGAGCCTACAGATGCCCCAGGCCAGTCAGAAGACCCCAACAGTGCCGCCCAGCAGCCAGGAGAGCCCTCTTTGCCGATGGATCCAAGGACAGCACTGATGTCACAGCTGATGGTGAGTCCCTCTGCCACTAACTCTCGTGTTTCAGCAGGTCACCCGTGAAGGGAATTTCATTGGGGAGCAGAAGCAGGACGATCGGCTAAAAAACTGTTGGGGGCAGGTGTGTCTGGGTGAGGACCAACAAGTTAGGCATCCCTATGCCCAGCGTACTTTCTCATCCAAGGAGGGCTGCTGTATTACCACGTCGAATGCCAGGGGCAACCCTGTGACCTGCTGGTGGTCCTGAAATCGACGTAGTCATGCAGCTCACTCACTCACATCCCCTCAGGGTTCACCTGGGAGCCCACACCACCCTCGCTAAACTAAGAGACCAGTTCCATTGGCCAGGGATGGAAGCTGAGTTAAAGAACTTCTGCCAGCGGTGCTGTCAGTGCCAGTGCACCACCCCAGCCAAGCCTGCTCCTGCGCTGCTCATCTCCCTTCCCATCATTGGGGTGCCCTTCAAGAGAGTGGGCATGAATCTGGTGGGTCCGATCCTGAAGTCAGGCTGTGGATGAGTACATCTTGGTGATAGTTGACTATGCCACCTGGTACACTGAGGCTGTCCCCCTCCAAAAGGCTATGTCCAAGAACATCACCAGAAAACTGATTCTGCTTTTCTCCAATGTCAGACTCCTGAAGGATCTCCTCAGTGACCAAGGTACACCCTTTCTGTCTAAACTAATGATGGATGTGTGTCGGCTGTTGCAGGTGAAGCAGCTCTGGACCTCAGTATACTATCCCCAGACAGACAGGCTCATTGAGTGATTCAACCAGACCCTGAAGAGGGTGCTCCAGAGGGTGTTGGAAGAGGATGGATGAAACTGGGACCTCCTCCTACCCTACATCTTTTTCACTGCCCAGGAAACACCTTAGGCCTCCACTGGCTTCACCCACCTTGAGCTCCTCTTTGGAAGAAAATCCAGGGGTCTTCTCAACATGGCCCGTGTAGCCTGGGAGGAGCAGCTCTCCCTGTTCCAGACAGTGGTCAAATACATGAAGGAGATGCAGGAGCAGATTGACAAGGTGACACCCATAGTCAAACAACATATGCAGGAAGCTCAGGCCACCCAGAGCTGGGTCTACAATTGACCGGCCCAGCCCTGAGAATTCCAGTGGGGCAACCATGTGCTGCTCTTGGTACCCTCAGCTAACTGCAAGTTCCTGGCCTGATGGGAGGGTCTCCTTACCATCATGGAATGAGTGGGGCCCATCAACTACCACCTGCAACAGTCCGGTAATGGCAAGGATACACAATTTTTATCTCATCAACCTCCTAAAATGCTGGATAGAGCCATTACCTGTGCTTTCATCCTATGCCTCTACCTCCACAGAGCCAGCAGTACCATGGTTCAGTTTTGTGAAGACTTCATGCCTTCTCAGCAGCAGGAGCTCGGCGAGCTAGTGGACCAGTTTGGGAACATGTTCTTGGAGGAACTTGGGTGACCCACCTGACCCTAAACAACATAAAGACCCCCCCGGGATTGTGGTCAGACAACACCCTTACAGTGTCCCAGAGGACCAACTGCCTCTGCACAACCCCAACTTCAACCAACCCTTCATCATGCTCTCTCAGACCTTCGATGGAGAGGAACACCCCATCTTGTACATCAGCTGGAAATTAACCCCAGCCAAGCAAAGGTATGCTGCCGTGGAGCAAGAAGCTCAAGCCATCAAATGGGCCATCACAAAACTCTGGTATTACCTCACTGGTTGACACTTTACATCGATTACTCACCATGCACCTCTCAAGTGGATGGCACAGGCTAAAAATTCAAACTCCTGCATAACTCACTGGTTCCTTTCCCTGCAAGACTTCATGGGAACACTGACAGCCTGTCCCAAAGGTATGGCCTTTGAGCACAGAAGTGACCCATGGTAGGCTCAGAGCTAGCGGGGAGCACTCTGGTGAAGGCTACTGCATTTTCCTGCCCAAGAAGAGGATCGCTACTCGCGCTACCCCTCTCCTGGTGCTGAAAAGGCAGCTCCCTTTCAGCACCACCATTATTTTGGACAGCTGAAGAGCACATGGCTACGGGGCGAGGCTCGCACAGCTGCAGCGAGTTAAGAGGTGCTGCTCTCTACCCTCTGGCAGCTTCCAGGGGAGTATAAAAGGTGCGCTCTCTCTCTCTTTCTCCATTCAAGTAAGTGAACTTGTCTCATGAGCATGAGACTGATGCCTCTCTTGTCTCACAGTGAGCTCCAGAGGAGACATCATAGCAAGATGCTCGAGACAGCTCCCAGCCGAGATACCTCATCAGCTCCCCAGAAGAGCCAATGCCGGTCCGTTGAGAACACCCACGGCCCACTACCTTCCCGCCGGACACCGCAGGCTGAGCTCCACACACAATGCACTCAAGCCAGCTCCTGGGCACTCTTTTCTGTACCTCCCTTTTTCCCTCTCCCCATATATTAAAATAAAAGAGCACTGAGTTTTCCTTCCAGCTCCTGGGTTAGTGGGTTAGTGCTCTGCCAGTTGCAGTCATGAGTCGCTACACATATCATCTCAGTCAGGAATGGACTCATGCCCATTTCTCTGGGATGTTTGAAATTTTTTGCCATGCGATCTACTTGCTAGTGGCCGAGTGGCTATTTTATAGTTACTTTTCCCTCTTCATCCTTTTTTGTCTTTGGCCCTTTAATCACCATCAGGGCCACCCTACTGGCTGCATGATCTATGCCACGGTCATCTGAATAATCACCAGATAACAAATCTGAAGATGGTGTCTTTGATCGGCAGTTAAACTTTTTAAGAAATGGATACAGCTTCTTTAGAAGACGAAGTTGGAAGGGTAGAAGACGCTCTCATGCTTATTCTTTTCCCTCTCTTGTATTAGGAAAGCATGCCACTGCCTGAACACCTATACTACTGCCTCAAGATCTGTATGCTTGATGCAATAATCCAAAGTAGAAAAACATTTCTCTTTACTCCATTGTCTGTTCTGGAATACCAAGTTCTTTACATAACTTAGCCTTTTTTCCCCCACACAACTTATCTAACATTTGCCCTAGCTCTTTCTCAATCAGGAAAAGGCAAGGATTACTCACAAACTGGTGAGGAAGACTCTCCAACACCCTTAGGGTCCTCATTACTCATCATACTGTATAAAACAGCGCCAACTCTTTTGGTATTCAGAAATTGTGACTGAACTCCTATAAATTGAACTCTTATCACACTGAGTCTATCATCTAGCAAGTTCTTTGACCAGATTACCTCACCTGTGCTGACACATGTTCGTCACAGGATCAGATCAGATAAGTGATGATGATGTCTGTCATCTGGGTTGTCACAGTGCATGGACAGAGAACATCACTCTTCCACCAGAGTCTCCAAAATTGTTGTGAATCTTTCTGGATGATCATCAAAATCTGATGTTTCATCAGAAGTAAGATGACTGAAGAAACAGGAGACCAAGAGCCAGTTCATAATTAAAAATGATACTTTGTTGCATGCACGAAAACATCCTGGGCATTCTATAGTCTAAACAGCAGGCATTTATACTGATGTGTGTATGCAAGAGGACATGCAAGACCATATAGATAATGCCCAAGGCTAAGATAGGAGAAAAACATGAGCAAGGACAGTACATTATGACCTAAGGAACAATGACGTATACATACATCGTGAGTGAACAAAGGCAGTTATATGAATCACATTAAATTGTATTGAACTTACGAAGGAATAAATCATGACTCCATTAACAAATAATCATGGAAAAACAGGAAATAATCCCTCATAGTTCTGGTCATTTACTGGGCATTTTATTTTACAGTGTACTGGGTACTTTTGCTACATAATCTTTCAGTTCATCCCATCAGGTGTCATGTGGAATTTTCAGAATTTGAATGTTTTGATAGTACATGATCATTATTGTCTCTGCTTGCAGGGCTTTGTTTAATATTTGCCATGCAATCTCAGCCAGTGTCAGCAAGACTAAGGTGAGATTGGTGAGAGACTGCCTTTGTTGGCTTAATTACAATTTCTTTACACATTGCAGTTTGCCAGTAAGTCACTTGTCTAGTGCACTCACTTGTTTTGTTTTTGCAGGTGGATTTTAATTGCATGGGGAATGATCACAGTTTTATTTGGAACATTCATTTTTGGACAGAGCACTTTCTTTGCCATTATGCAGGTCTTTCATGAGCTATGATTCATGTCCGCATTTGAAACTCTACCTCTAAACAGAACTCTTCTGTTTTCAACTAAACTTTACAAAAATATGAATGTACCTAATTTTACAAAAGTTTGCTGGGAAATCCATCAATATATTAATATATGGTAGTATGTCCATGACTAGTGATTTAGTGATTTCTAAAATTACTTTGACTTGGGTTCATATTGCCTGCAATGAACTACAATATTTCATGTTTTATCTAGTCAATATCATTTCATTTGTTAATATATGTCCATTCCTGCATTTCAGGCCTGCAACACGTTCCAAAAAAGTTGGGACGAGGCAATTTAGGGCTAGTAATGAGGTAAAACAATTAAATAATGATGTGATTTTGAAACAGGTGATGTCAAAAGGTGATTGTAATCATGATTTGGTACAAAATCAGTATCCAGGAAAGCCCTAGTCTTTAAGGAGCAAAGATGGGCCAAGGATCTCCAGTTTGTCAGCAAATGCGTGGGAAAATTATTGAAATGTTTAAAAACAATGGTCCTCAAACAAATATAGGAAGGGGTTTGGATATTTCACTCTCTACAGTGCATAATATCATTAAACGGTTCAAGGACTCTCGGTGGAATTTCGGTGTGTAAAGGGCAAGGGTACAAGCCTAAGCTGAACGTGATCTCTGATCCCTCAGACGGCACTGCATCAAGAACCGTCATTCATGTATAGCTGATATAACCACATGTGCTTGGGATTACTTTTGCAAACCTTTGTCTAGAACTACAATACGGAGTTACATCCACAAATCCCAGTTCACTCTTGACTGTGCAAAAAGGAAGCCTTGTGTTAACTGTGTCCAGAAGCACTGTCAACTTCTCTGGGCTTGGAGGCATCTGGAATGGACCATCACACAGTGGAAACATGTATTGTGGTCA
>JAOTRR010000038.1:23972780-23987204 GCA_028570945.1 Gogo arcuatus
TTGGAGTTTTAAGCACTTAAAGCTACTTATGATAGCTAATCAGGTGGCTGCACTTATGTGCATTATTATAATTTGGGCTTGTACTATCGATATTGGTCATGTTTTAATGCTGTACCGGTACCCTTTAAGCAACACCCAGGTGTAGAGAACACCATGGTACCACCATCAGGACCTAATGGGGAGGGAAGGCTTCTGTAACCTGGGGAAACGTGCAAAGTAAGGTTGGGAAGGAAGTGACAATGTAGGAATGGCTCACACTTAATAATGTAACATAGTTATAAAGTAGTAATATATAAAAGTAGCTATAAAATATAGCTCATGATCTTTGAATAATTACTTTCAATTATAGAATACTAGAAAAGTGCAGACAGATTTTAGGGGTTTGAGCAGAAAATTTGTACAATATTCTCAAACGAATTTAGAGAATTTAAGAAAAAAAGACAGAAATCATTAACAGGGAATTTGCTCTCATTGAGTCATGAGGAATGGAGATTTGTGTTATTCATACCATTAGTGAATGGATCCTTCACAGACAAACCTATTTTTCTTAAAGTCCACTTATTGACTGCAATTGGTTTATGGGTAGAAAGCTGCTGCAGTAGCACTACATTCACTTTGCTTGTGCATTCTTGGAACTTCATGTAGATAGACATAGTTTGACATATGCAATGAGCATTGGTTAACACAATCAGCAGTGACTATAGCACAGCACATGATGCAGGCTGTGCTTCTGGATGATAAAATGACCATAACTCCATTGTAGACAAGGTGCTTCACTAAGAGATGGCTAATGACAGACAGTAGAATATAAGCGCTCCTACACCATTAATAAAGTATTTCACTGGCTGGTTGTGGAGGTGCACACACAGATACACAGATAAACACACAGACATTGACATCTAATTAATTGACATCTAAATGTCACCCGGACTGAGACCCCAGAGAGCACCGGCAAAATATCCACAGGATCAGCAAGGATAACACCAGCATAACCCACTCTCATTAAGGAGAAAAAGGAAAGGCCACACATTCACACCTGCACAGAGATTATACAAGTACAAAGGAGAACAAAGAACTAAAGGTATATATTAGCACAAATTTTCATATAAGCCATATCAATCTCTGTCAACCAAATGTTCTCCACCTACCTCAGAAATAACCTACTGAAGGTGTGCAATAACATGGTGCTGTACATATCACAGTACAAGTGTAGTGCATACATCCCCTTTGCATCATTAGAGATGTACAAAATTACTCTCAGCAAATAGCACAGGAATACAATGTCAGAAATGTCTAGATTATCTGTAGTTTTGACATCTTTCAGGGTTTGATGTCGCAAGGCTGGTTACCAGGGAGATTATAAAAAAAGACCTTACAGCAGGGGTGTAAAACAAATAGCCCATGGATCAGGACTGATCTGATGAAGGTTCTAGTCTCATTTTCCACATGAATATACTGTAGAATCTGTATTCTAAATTAATATCTTCTTGTAGACTGTAATTAGAACTTTTTTTTAAAGTAGCTAGTCTCATTACAGTAAGCGGCAAATTAGAGCAATGAACTCGGGGCCATAAAGTCAGGTACTGACAAAATGTGCTAATTATTTGAAGGGATTATTTCCAAAACCTGCTAAGTCCCAGCAGAAGTCCTTCAGCTAACAGATTCTGTTTTAGCGAGTCACATGCACATGCCACTGCTTGTAACAAAACATGGCAATATTGAGTATGGAGATTAAAATACTTAATCAGTGTGTCATTAATGTGTCTTAAACATTGTTTTTTTGCAGCTTTACTATTTTTACCATTACTCATTTTTATCATAAATGTTAACGGAGCACTGACTAACAGACCCTTAAGTGCCCTTTAGCTGTCTTTCAGAAGAATCATTGAAGACTATAGTACTGTACCAAAGTCCTAGGCACATATAAAGAAATGTTCTAAAGCAAATAATGCCTTCAAAAATATTGAAATAAAAATGAAACAGAAGTAAACAGCACAAAACTATACAAAGTCAGTAATTGGCATGACAACTAACTGGTTTTTAAAAAAATTCATCAGTATTCTCAGGATACGTTTTGTGCGTTCAGGATACATTTTATGAGAATATTGCCTGGCAAGAATCTGCCACAGTTATTCTGAAGACACTGACTGTCACAATTGCTTCTGTTTTTACAGGTAATCCCTGACAGCCAGCATTCTTTTTACATCTGAAAAGCAATCTATTGCATAATATGTTCCTTCCTTTACTGACATACAAACATGTTTCTGTAACATTTAATTTTGGTTGGAAGTAATGTTTGGAAATATAAAATGTTTTTTTACTGACCCAATAATGGAGAAGTCATAAAATAAACATCTAAGACAAAATTCAGATAAAGAACTTAGGGTGCCAAAGACTTTTGGATAGCCCAATGCATAAATCCCACAAGAAAGTGTTTCCCTATCAGAAAAGGTTCCACGTAGAACCCATTTTTGATGCTAAAAACCCTTATTTATCCAATGAACCCAGGAACCCTTGAAGAACTTGATTTGAAGAGTGTACCTGCATGCTCTTCAGATACTTACTCCCCTTGTAAGTAGAGCTTTAGCTATAAATATAATAACTTTACATGCAGTACATGAATTATGAAATGAAACTAAATGTGAAGAATTTATATTTGTTCACATGGTTGCCAAACTATTTTTGCATAGGAAATAAAATGCTACAATAATCAATCCAAGGAGCTATATAAAAGCATTAATATCATCAAGTCAAGCAAGCAGCCAGACACCTCCTACGCTATGTTCTTGTGTGAAGAATGCCAAAGCTGATGGTGCCTCCAAAGCTGTTGGCAGTTTATCCAACAATAAGTGGTCTCCCTGAGGAATGATGATGGGACAGGCAGCATATTGCACACAGTCTGAAGCTCAAAAAACAAATGTCATTAACTTTCATCAGCACAGTAGCAATGCCAGGTACGTCCAAAACAACAACATACAGCAGGACTGCTATTAAGTGTTAAGGTAGTGTAGTGAGTTAAATCTATGAAGAAAGGGTAAATGGTTAAATCATGACTGCACAACTGCCTCCTGCTTTCGGGTCTTATTCGGAGAAGAAATGTTCAAGGAAAGAAGCACTCATCTAATACTTGCATTTTTCTGTGCATTTAAAAAAAAAAGTGTATAAAAAATAAACTTAGATCTAATTACAAATATTGGATGTTGTCATGATAAATTACACAGTATACTGTATGAAGAAGCAATGTTTTCAAAACAACTAGGCAAGTAGTTGCTAGCGTAATGACAGATAGTCTTGCATATTCATAAGAATTTTTGAACAGATTATGAGAGCATAACAGATTAAATCAGTTAATCTCAATAAGGGCAGTGGCACTTTGAAACAGAGACAGTAAGTGCAGGTAGAGTTATCTCTACCTGCAGAAGGTTATCTCCAAAAAGCAAACTTCGACAATCCTTTCAGGCAGAAATTCTTGGCTGCCTTTTCACAGAGAGCTTTGTGACCACCAATCCAATCCATTCAGGTTAGACAGACTCGTTAGCTGGTCATTTTTGTTTCCTCCTGCAATAAACAGTTCTGCTTTGACAAAAGTGCTGTTGGGTGAAGGTCTATACACTCACCACATACCAATGTAGCCAATATTTTTTTTCAACATGCAGCTTTTCACCAAGCCACACAAGTTTATCTTATTAATTAAGCTGGAATTAGAATTAAGGCTGTGAGGTGGTGGACTGAATTTGACGACGGGGGCAAGGTAACAGGAGAATGGAAAAATGAGAACAACCCAAAATCTCTTTGCTGGAGACCATGGGTGTGTTTTAATTAGCTGGACTCCTGGGATTGAGGAGCTGCAGGTGCCCAAACCAATTTCAAATACTCTTTGAAAAGGTTCCCTGCAGACATTTGATCCTTTCTGCTGTTCTTTTGCTACTGCATAATCATTGCAAAGTAGAAGTTACTTTTTGGAGTTTGTAACAGTTATATGTTCCTCAAACATGTAACTTCATTAAATCCAACTTCAGTCTTTTTTTTTGTGGGAGGACAGAAGTTTACAGAAACTGAGTTAAAATTAAGTTTAACCTGGAAACTCTTGAATAGGTAAATAGCAATTTGTGAATACTAGTAATAATGGGTGTGCAACAAAAAGAGCCATATAGAAAAATGACATACTTTCAATTATTTAAATGACACACTAATGTGTTGAATGTCCACACAGTATTTTGTAAGTCAAGTGATGAATGCAACATCTCACGCAGCCAGTCAGGCCCCCAAAACTATTGCTACTGTAGATAGATTAGGTGAAAATCTTATAAAGTCCCCTTTATATAGCCCGTTCAAGGTGTGAATTTTACGCCTTTATTCCATCTTGCATTCTGAGTAAAACATCCAAATGCAGAACGGGGGTCTTTGCTGTGCATACTTTTAAAAAATGAGTAATTTCAAAAGCATGTAGAGCATTTTAACTCCCATTCAGAGAAAGCCAGAGCCTTTTGCTGCCAAACCTCCATTTGTACACTCATTCAGGGAAATAAACTTCCTTAAATGCCTGGTGTCTCTGTTTCAACACGAGTGACAATTACCTCAACCTTAATGAGCCAGACATCTGAAGAGAACAAAAAAAAAAAAAAAAAAAAACAGTAATGAGACTACAATTAAGGAATCTGAGCATGAGAGGGGAAGTAGGAAAGATTAAGGAAAGATGGAAGTCCTGTTACCTCAATATTTGAAAAACATCACCGTGCTGCACTGCACAGATCAGGTCATAAAGGGAAGGAGAGGAACTGATTTGACTGGATATTGCAGCAGCATGAGCAACCACACTTCTCAATAATGTATTCAATCAAACCAAAGCACCTTTTACATTTATACTGCTCTGTACCATATTGCCACCTTCACCCATGGTCATATACCAAAAACATAGAACACTGCAATTGTCAGGAATGCAGGCGACAGATGGATCTAAAAGCAGAAACAGAGTTTATTAGGCAAGCTATCAGACTACCATCATAGGCAAAAATCAGAATCCAGAAACAGGCAAAGGTCAGGCAAGGCACAAACTGAATATCAAAGGCAATATCAAAAAGGTAAAGTCTAAAGTACACTCACTCATTTTCTATATTTTCACTGTCAATGAAGTTTCCCGCAGCTCCGGAATCCATCAGGGTTGAGGGAACATAAACAAACATTCTGAGAGCCTTATCTGCACATCTAGTGTGAACGATTGGTGAAAGAGAGACTTAAACAGTGTCACTGAGAGAGGACTTGAGGTGGTTGGGGCTCTCTCAGCCACTGTTGAAGCTTTGCAGCCTCCCTGACAAGGAGGACAACTTGACACGTGGTGTGTGGAGTCCCCACAATAGAAGCACAGCCTCTCTGCACCTTCGCTCACTCGCTTCACTTGGTATGTGAGATCTGCATGGGCTCTGGGTTCTCTGTGACACTTGGAAGGTTAGTGGGAGTGTGCAGTGATGGTCGGCTCCTGAGCAGGTTGTCATGTCTAATGGACACAGATGAGACAGTTGAGAGAGGCTTGATCGTCCCGACATGCCAGTTTGGTGAGTATCTCAGGATTTAGACCTTGGAAAAAGGCAGCTTTTAAGGCAACCTTGTTCCATCCACTTCCTGCTGCAAGCGTACGAAATTCGAGCACATACCCTGCAACTTGTCTCCTCCCTTGTTTAATGGTGAGTAGTTGTTTACTGACCTCCACCCCTTTGGAACTGTGATCAAAAATTTGGCAAAATAGCTCAAGGAATCAGTCGTATGAAGACGTAGACTTGCCTCCCTTAACCCATACTACAGTCGCCCACTTGAGCACTTTACCGTGAGAAGGTTGATAAACAGTGATTTTCTGTTGGTCTGTGGTCCCCATCTGAGCAGTGAAAAACAGGGAGCATTGCAGTAGAAATCCCTTGCACTTAGGTACTTCTCCTGAGAACTTGTCAGGACAGGGATAAGCATGCTAGAGTTCATAACCGACACAGGGTAAGCTAGGAGTGCCTGCAACATAGCACTGATGAGTTGGGTAATGCAGGTGTCAAGTTCACCCAGACATTGCTGCTGTTCTCCTAGGAGATGACCCTGTGCGGACAAGGCAGCATGCCTGCTCTGTTCTGCTACATCCATGATGATGGGGAAGTAATCAATCAGAAAGGCAGGTGACGGACAGATTTAAAAGCAGAAACAGAGTTTATTAAGCAAACTGGCAGACAAATCCAAATCATAGGCAAAAATCAGAATCCAGAAACAGGAAAAGATCAGGCATGGCACAACCTGAACATCAAAGGCAATATTATAAATGCGAAGTCCAAAGTACAAACAAAGTCAAACCAGAAATGCAGCAGAATAAACAAAAGGCTGTGTAAAGTCAGGCAGGCTACACTAAGCATTTACTTCACAAAGATTAGACACAGTGAGAGTACTTAAATAGTGTGCTGTGGTGATTCAGTCCAGGTGTGTGCAATCAGTAATCAGGGACCTGTGAGTGGTGAAGTGCAGAATGGGTGTTGTAGTCCATAGCGGCCATATTTGAAGGCTGCTGTGAATGCTGGGAAGTGGAGTCCAGAGTGCTAGCAGGTGCAGATGTGACAGCGATCTTATGCCTTGATTTTGTGCATTGCATGATCACAAAATTAGGACCTGAAATAACCTATTATAAATTAAAACTGAGGGTCAGTAATTTAGACTGAATGAACAACACAGTCGCAACATGTATGAAAAGTTATGAATAGGTAATAATGTAAATTAGGGGTTAGCATTCATTTAATCTACATCAAACAAAATCAACCTATGAACATTTCTAAAGATCAGCAGGTATAAATTCATTTACTAAAAGTTGGAAGTCTTGTAGCTAATACCTCCAGGTTATTTTATTAAGATAAATATGTTACTATTTCAGTTAAGTTGTGGATACAATGGAAACTAATTCAGCTACAGGGAATGTTTGTTGGAAAACTATGGAATACTACAGGAATGATGTGAGATGTTACAGACAGGACACTTAAAGAAAGGTATGGAGTTGACATTCCTTTAAAATGTTATGCTTTATATTTTGATAATAGATCATTTTAAATATAGGACAACACTAATGTAACCTGGCAACAATATAGATATGTCTGTAGTTGTCAGATTTGGTCTTGGAAATTTTGATGCCTACTTAATTATTTGTTTATTGTTAAGTGATATCTACGATTCATATAGAAATGATAGTGAAATTTTAACTTGAAACTAGCACTGGTCAGGTATACTAGAGACAAGGTTTGTTTTTAAAATTTTCTCCAAAGTGTCAGATAAAGAAATGTGAATTAACATAGTCTGAGATGTAACTTGAGTGTTGAATGTGTAGTTAAGTGTTAAATGTATAAAATAAAATCAATGTATAAAATTACTAAAAATCTCTTTGGCCACACAAAATTACGCAAACAGGCGGATACAGTATTTTTTTCTTTTTATGTGTTAATTTTGGCCTTTTTACTCGCTGATTTTCCTATCAATGGTAAAACTATGAATTACAAAAACTGTTTTTTTGGAGAGGTTCTTTGAACACAAATCACCCAATTACAAATTTGTGGCATTTTGAACCGACACATTTAATATTACGCAAGAATTCTTATGACCCATATCACCCATTTTTTTTCATCACAGATACACTGTTTTTATATGTAATTTCTGTTCAGTCAAATATTGTACACACAAAGCAAATCTGTGGAAAATTGCAACACTGATTTCACAGAAAAGAATAGATATTTGTAATCTGTACATTTCTGTACATTACTTTTCATTGCTATTACAGACCTTCTACGTCTATATGTTTATGGAAAAAAAAATAGTTGTTTTCCTAAACTGTTATACTGAGAAAAAGAAATCCAAGAACTTGGACCTTTGTACTTGCACAGATACATGGATGCATCTGTCAGAGCTTTGACTCATTCCCAGGAGAGCTGTGCTTTAAAATGGCCGTCCATGGCACACACACAGAGGCACTGCAGCTGATGCCTCTAGTTAGAGCAGAATGGCTCGAATGACAGCACTGAAGAGGCTGAATAATACATAACCCTGTCCACAGCTGAGCAAAGAACTACAGAGAGTAGAGCACTGGGTATCCATGCCTCACTGGCCAGTTGGTGTGTATATTATATATATATATATGTGTGTGTGTGTGTGTGTGTGTGTGTGTGTGTGTTCAACTACACCCTACCTAACACATGGTATAACTACGCCTACTAATAAAGGGCCCAGAGAAAGAAGTTATTTTGATTTACATGAAATCATGCAAGAAATGCAAAATAATATTTTTAAAGAAGCATGTTAACACCAGTTAGAAGCTAGCTCTGATCCAAAATTTTGGGCTGATTTTCAAGACACACCAGAGCCTCGGTGTATACCAAGTGTCATTTTAGTCCAAGACTGAGTATAACTGGGATGTGAAAAAAGCTGCAGAGCTTAGAAGATGTCAGTGTGCGACTTAACAAGAACGACTGTGAAGGACAAGAAGGCTTCAAGAATGATATTACAGGAAAAGAACAGACTTTGATGAGAACAGACAGTCATGTCTCCTTCATGAGATCAGCATGTACATGATTTTTCACAATTTAGTTAAGAGACTGATGCATCTAAAAAAACCATGCAGTACAAGATTCGCTCTTCACTTGTACTGCACTTTCCCCGACTAGACCTCTAACCATCATAAAAAATGAATGACGCTCAGCTGGTATAACGCATAACCACCCAGGAGGGCTTTCACTATACCGCACTGTTTCATCCCAATGCCCAGTTCAGCCTTCACTCCCTGCAAGTGCAGGTCCCTCCAAAGGCTGTCCCCTTGCGCTGCAATTCTGCTAATAACAGCCTTTCCATACGCAAATGTAGAGCCTCATTTTCAAGAAGGCAATGTCACGTCAGCACGCGCTCAAGCTTGGCGCGCCTCGAGAGGTTACTCTCATCCATGCGCATGGAGCGTGTTGCACGCACCTCAAGGACTAATTACAAGGCACCTGTTCCTGATCAGAGGGCAATAATGGCGCGTGCTTATAAGGACTCGGAACGCATACAGACTTTGTGAAGTAATATGCTCAGTACCTAGTATCTGACCTTACCGAGCCTTTGTTTGTATTGTTATTCTGGTTTTCGACTCAAGTTTGTATTTTGGATTCTGCCTTTTGTCTCTGCCCCGTCTAGTCTGTTTGTGCCTTGCACGACTTTTGCCTGTCTTCTGTTTTTGATTCTGCTTAACATTTTGGACTTGTATGCCTGCTTGTTGTTATTATAATAAACACACTTCCTGCATTTACATCCGTCTGCAACCCCTTATCTGAAAGATTACGTTGCCATCACAATGGATGTAGCGGGAACGAACAGGCACGCCGCGCAGTCCCACACTAGTGTCACAGTGCCAAAGCCGGGATCAGTGTGGTTCCTGCAACGTCTAGGGCTGGACATACCGGCTCCATATGACGGAGTGGAGGAGCCACCCAACGGATTTTTGCTGCAGTTTAGCTTCTTTTATGAGGACTTGGTGGAGCCCAAACCTCCAGAGAACTTGTGGGTAGGCTGCATGATTTTTTGTCTCACTGGACCAGCACGCCGGTGGGCCGAAAGCCTACTCACAGTGCAGCACCTATGCCTCTGGAACTCCAAGTCATTCTGCGCAAAGCTCAAATCCTGGTTCCAGGCTTCAGGGAAGGAAGACCCCCCATAAAAAAAAATGTGGGGGGGGGGGGGCGCTGATACTCAAGAGGCCGACAGGGTGGCCTCCGCTCCACTGCTTGCTCCAGAGGCCAACAGGGCGGCCTTCACTCCACTGCTCGCTCCAGAGGCTGACAGGGCATCCTCCACCCCAGATTTGAACAGGGATGAGCTCTTTGCTCCACCACCTGGATTCAGCGGGGATGAGCTCTTTGCTCTGCCGCCTGGCTTCGAAGATGTTGTCGCTCTGCTACCTGGTTTCAGCGAGGACAGCGTTACTCAAACAAAGCCTAGACCTGTCTCTGGGTCCAAGCCCGAGCCTATGCCGAGGTCAAAATCCAAGCCCATGTCCAAATTCATGCCCGTGCTAACGCCAGAGCACATGCCAAGATTAACATCCAAGCCCACATTCAAGTTCATGCCCATGCTAATGCCAGAGCCCATGCCAAGGTCAAAGTCCAAGCTCACGTCCAAGTTCATGTCTGTGTTAATGCCAGAGCCCATGCCAAGGTCAGAGTCCAAGCCCATGTCCAAATCCATGTCCATGCCAGGGTCAGAGTCTAAGCCAGAGTACATGCCCATGTCCATGCCTGAGTCCATGCCCATGCCGACGCCCAAGTCCAGGCCCATGTTCAAGTCCATGCCCATGCCAATGCCAGGGTCCATGCCCATGCTCAAGCCCAGGTCCATGCCTGAGTCCATGCTCATGCTGACACCTGAGTCCATGCCCATTTACAAGTCCATGCCAGGGTCCATGCCCATGCTCAAGCCTAGGTCCACACCTGAGTCCATGCCGACGCCTGAGTCCATGCCCATGCACGAGTCCATGCCAGGGTCCATGCCCATGCTCAAGCCCAGGTCTATGTCTGAGTCCATGCCCATGCCGACGCCAGGGTCCATCCTTATGCTCAAGCCCATGTCTAGGTCTGAACCCATGTCCATGTCTGAGTGTATGCCTGAGCCCATAACTATGCTCAAAACTATGTCCATGTCTAAATCCATGCCTGAGCCTCCACCTGCATCCCTGACCCAGTTTGAGTCCAAGCCTGAACCAAAGCCTCCATCTGTGTCCTTGCTCTCATTCAAAGCCCAACCAGAACCAAAACCTCCGCCTAAGCCCATGTTCCAGTGCCACATCCTTACCTAGCCAGAGCGGAGCTCCGAGGGGACATTATCTAGTGCCAGGTCCCTAGCCTCGGGGCCGACCAAGGAGGTTTTTAGCTCCCGGAGGGAGCTCTTTGGGGAGATTCTGTCACGTCAGCGCGTGCTCGAGCTTGACGTGCCTCGAGGGGTTACTCTCATCCACGCACACGGAGCGCGTTGCATGCACCTCAAGGACTAATTACAAGGCACCTGTTCCTGATCAGAGGGCAATCATGGCATGTGCTTATAAGGACTCGGAATGCATACAAACTTTGCAAAGTAATACGCTCAGTACCTAGTATCTGACCTTACCGAGCCTTTGTTTGTATTGTTATTCTGGTTTTCGACTCAAGTTTGTATTTTGGATTCTGCCTTTTGTCTCTGCCTCTTCTAGGCTGTTTGTGCCTCGCATGACTTTTGCCTGTCTTCTGTTTTTGATTCTGCCTAACGTTTTGGACTTGTATGCCTGCTTGTTGTTTTTATAATAAATACACTTCTTGCATTTACATTCATCTGCAACCCCTTATCTGACAGGCAACTTGTATATCCATTAAGGACATAAGATATGGAAGAGGGGAGCCATGTTGTATTCACATTGAGAGCAAGGCTACTGTCAACCTGTTTACTTGCCACTGAAAGCGCATGTAAACACTCATTTGCTGCCAGTGAAAGCCTGTGAATGCAAAACACAGAGAAAGGAGTCTTTGCGTGTGTGTGTGTGTGTGTTTGTGTGTTGGGGTGTGTGTGTGCGTGTGTGTTTATATATGTATGGATGTGTGTGTGTGCGTGTGTGTGTGAGAGAAAGAGAGAGAAACAGACAGGGAGAGAAACATAAACTTGCACTCAAGCACAAAAACAGGGATTTAGCTGTTCCAAAAGCTTAGACAGGATAATTGGGTACCAGTCACAAAGGAACCAAACACACAAACACAGGGTTTGTACAGTATATTAAATGACTGAAACATTAATCAGGAACTAATGAACACATTCTATAGGGCGACACCTCACCTTGGAAAGAACAGAGTTTCAAAGAAGAAAGAATTACACTTCCATTACCACGCACTTCTCTATAATTATTCGCAGCCCTCTCCTACGCAAGAGCTCCATTTAAGCAAGCGCAATACTGAAGTGGGGGCACTACTGTTAATGTGATGCTGGGTCACTGCCATAGGGCCACTGGTGTCACATCCCTGCTGGATCTTGTGCCACTGCTTGACAAACTAGTTCAGGGGAAAAACTGTGGGGCCAAAAGACCTCTTATAATTACCCAATCTAAATGGTTCCTTGGGTCCTTAAATGGGTTTGATTGTTCCTGTGGGTTTTGAGATACTTACTTACTTAATGCCCATTATGCCCACTGGCATGTAGGGCAGCAATGAAGGTCTTCCACTCCTGTCTGTTCTGGGCCAGCCGGGTTTTGAGATGAAATTGTTTAAACATGAAAGATGTATCTGGCCCCTAAATTATTTACTTATTGTTTGTTATACTCAGAATTTTGTGCAGTCTGAACAATTTTAATAATAGCAGCGGTATAGCATGCAAAACATCCATGTGCACTTTCCTTTCACTGTGCATCAGAGAAGTAGAATTAGCATCATAGGCATGTAGATTGAAATTCCATATCCTTCCAATCCTTCTTGAGTGAACACTATGGCAATGAATTGGACACTAATAACAACGTTGGTATGGAAAAATGTTATAGAAGATGCAAAAAAGTTTAAACTTGAGTATTATTATATTATTGTATATTCCCATACAAAGGAATTAAACAGCAAAGATAAAAAGATACAGCAACAAAGTAACAATTCATTTTTTATGGAGTCTCCACCACATGGCCATCAGGGTGATGCAACTCAAACAAACGGGTGATAAATAATTCTGTGCTAAAATGAAAATGTTTTGAACAAATTAAGTTAATAAGCAACTGCAGCTTGTCACAGCTACTCTGATTTAAAGCAAATGTCTGGAACAGCCTGGCATCCATTACCTGCCATCCTCCACAATGTCTCCTCCTCTCTCTTTCTCTTTCCCTCTCATTTAAAACTTGCAGCAAGTTGCTCTCTGGAGAGCTTTGAAAATCACTGTGTGCTAATACCACACATCAAACAGCAACTCTTCCTTTAAGAGGGAATTTTTTTATGGCAAACTACCTCTTATACACAGATACCACAGACCAGGGTGTGAATATTTTTCACACCCATATTATACCTACAAGGGAACAACAAACCTGTTTATGTGTATGGTTTCATTCCAAAGATTTCCATATAATCTCCAAAAAGAACACACATTCAAAGAGGCTGGCTGTATGTTCCGACAATGAAAAAACAGACTGCTGTGAGCCAAGCAAGCCAAGAATTTTTGCTTATGATAATCCCAAAATTGCAATAATGAAAATGCATGAAATGTATTTACCCATGAATGCTTTACAGATTATACAACTTGCCAGAGTGGGTCTCTCATAATGATGACCGATCTAAAGGCCACAGAATATGCTTGAGGATAAAAGGGTCTATTTGCATAATGAGACTTATCTAAAACCAATTAGCAAGTATCTACAATATTGGCTCCAATTTAATTAGCATAAAATATCCCTCAATCAAATTCTTTGAAAGAACATGGCCATTCATTTAGAAAAAAAAATTACAAATCAAAAGATTGTGCAAACGTGCAGTGTGAAAGAGAATTTGACAAGGGCAACAATAAGTTGAAACACTAGCATAAAAATCAGGAGCAGGACCATGCAGATGTAATTTAATCCATTTAAATGAGATTTTCCCCCTCTCTAGCTTTCACGCCTGTCTTCTTACTTGTTGCAGAACTAATGCAACAATACAGGAGCCTTGGAAAGTGTGCAGATCTCCAAGTTAGTTTCAAAACCTCGTGTATGGCAGTAGTAATAAATAAAATTTATATATTGCTCCATTGTGGGGTGATCTGCAGTTCTGACTGCCCTTTACAGCTAGGCATGTATATCTGGTGTCATGATGTTTTCTAAGCCTTGACTTATTAACCTGCTTCAATCAATTAAAAAGCTCTCAGGTAAACAGAATTTGAAGGGGGAAAAATCAGAGTTGGCACTTAATTTGTTCAGTGTAATTATGTGGATATATATCAGGTAACAAATTTCAGCTCTTATGTATGGCATTTATAGTACATAATGTAGTGTAGAATGACAATGCTGACATATACTTAGGGTAAAGAAATTCGGTAACATTTTATAATAAGTGCACAAATAAAATACTTAAGTGATGGTGAACTAATGCATTACTCATGATAATTTAATGCATGAATTAATTCACTGCATCATAATTAATTAATAATTAATTATGCATCATGAATTATCATGATAATTAATGCATCATGAATTACTGTTGCTCACCATGAACTAATGATGAAGTCACTGTGGCTTAGCATGATTATTTCACACTTACTAGATCATCAATTAAGGAATGTTAATTCACAGTTACTTCATACAACCCCAAATCAGAAAAAGTTGGAACAGTATGGAAAACGCAAATAAAAAAAGAAAGCAGTGATTTCTAAACTTACTTTGACTTGTATTTCATTGCAGACAGTATGAACCCAAGATATTTCATCTTT
>JAOTRR010000038.1:24011036-24021741 GCA_028570945.1 Gogo arcuatus
CATATGCTGCCTTCAAGATGACATGTTTTCCAGGGATATTTCAACAAGACAATGCGAAACCATATTCTGCCCACATTACAAAGACATGGTTGTGGAGAAAGAGTGTGTCTATCTGGTAAAACATAAAATAATGTACTGTTGTATTGTTTTGAGTGCAATACAGGACAAAGATTTGTAAATAATCATTGTTTTTGGTTTTAATTTCAACGTACCGTCCCACCTTTTTCTGATTTGGGGTTTTATAAATACTACACACTTTGTGACTGATTGCAAGACATAATTTCATAAAGAGATACAGGAGAGAAAATTATAGGCTAAATTATAATGTGATAATTTATATTTTTCGAACAAAATAACGTTCAAATTGAATGCAATTTGTTAAGTTGCTTAGCAAAGGGTTTGAAAAAAACATTCAAAATAATGTTGGCTATTGTTAATATTCTTTGTCTGACAAGATAAAAAGGGGAAATGGGGGGAAATGGGGATTGAAAGGAGGGGATGAATATAAAGGGGTAGAATGAGCATGAAAGGAGAGAAACACAACACAACAAAAAACAGTAATATTAATAAAGTTTCTAATGTGTCAAAGAGAAAGAATTAATTCATGATTCTCTGTCCAATGGTACTCCCAATGCATGTTCTTTAAATCAGTGTAGCTATTCAGTAAACATTTAGTTTAGTGCAGCAGTTCAAATCAGTGAGGATTTATATGGTTGCTTGTATAATGTACTGAGAATATTTGTTTGAAGGTGATTACCATTGAAGCAGTGGGATTGGAGCCATCATTTTTCTTTGTGTCCATGGTGTTGGTCTTATTGTTTGTTGAGATAGTGGATGTGGGGGCTTTGATGTCATTGTCCTGAACACCCTCAGCACTGTGCTTGGCTAATGCCTCAACACTGAGAATGCCTACAGCCTGGCTGGCCACAGTCATCACATCTAACACAGCTGGGGCTAAAACACACAGACGTACAAAAATATATAGAAAATTAATCTCTTCACAAAATTAAAGTTGCTCAATTTACGTACTTCAGTTTTTATTTACTAAATTTACAAACAGAAGGTGGAAAAAGGTAGAAAAGAATCTAGGAACATGTATATTCACCAATACGTTCTGCTGCGCCTGGCACAGACTCCATGACAGCTCCAATCAGTTCTCTGGCCTGCTTGCTTGCAGTGCTGGTTCCAGATGACACAGCCTCTTGCACCACTGAGTCTATGTTCAGACATGCAGCACCGTAGTACCTCGCCAAGCTCACTGCCAAAGCCGTCTTACCTACACATACATACAATCATCTTACCAGCAGCAAAGGCAAAACCAAGGACCATGGAAATATAAAGCTTGATCCACTCTATAGACTTATAGGCTTGAACTTATAGTACACTGCAAGTGTTGTATATTAATAAAATGAAGTACAAAAACTTTGAACAACCATATCACATAGATATTACATATCACACTCACAGAATATATCTAATTTACTTGTGTACTATTAGTAATGTGTGTTAAGGCCCAAATTTAAAATTAAATGCGCTAAGTATGTTGCTTTCTCTAAAATTGGAGTAGTGGCATGATTATTAAATGGCATTTTAATAATACACAGTGTGGTTTGAAAGTGTCTGTGATGTGTTATTATTTAACCAAGAGGTTCAGAGTTTAACAGCCTACCTGACAGTGGAGCGCCATGCACTACAATGGCAATTCCCCTGCAATTGTGAACAGCTTGGCCCGATGGTGGCAAGTCAATGCCCATGTAGCGAGCAATAGCTCTAGAAACAGGGTTCACCTCCAGATCACCCATCCTGCTGGTCCTGATGTTG
Source organism: Gogo arcuatus (assembly GCA_028570945.1). NCBI lineage: Eukaryota > Metazoa > Chordata > Actinopteri > Siluriformes > Anchariidae > Gogo > Gogo arcuatus. The sequence continues at coordinate 24,012,858 of JAOTRR010000038.1, forward strand.
TCTTTGACCACATCTGTAAAGGAAACACAGCATCCTCATTATTCACTGTCATTTGATTAATGTACCTGATCTATTCAAACTTTTTTAAATTACTCCAGTATTAAGCATTAAATCATGAAGATTCAGTATTGAAAGGCACATTTTTCATTAAACTTGGTGCAAGCATACCTGCACACCTGGATGTCCCATATTTGGATAGTATAGATGTGGCATCTGCCTCACCCCCCTCCAGAGGGCACTCTTCACCTGGAGCATTTGATAAGTTATGCTCTTGCCCTGCACACTTCTCCTTCTCCCTGGCATCAGAAGACTCGCCATCTTTACGAGAGCCAGTGTTGGATGCTAAAGCACAAGGGACATGTGGATGTTGCCCAAGTTTGGAACAACCTTGAAAGTTTCTTCCAGTAAAGAACAATCCCTTTTTAATACAATATGATATATAGCATACAATCTCTGATGTATGTTTGTTTATAAATCTAACAGCCCATGTCAGTACTTTTGCAAAAAGGTTTTCAAAAAAAAGCAATATAAGTGAGTTTTATACACTTTATCAGGACACCAAGGTGGAAAACCAATGTAGCTCAGGTTTACAAAAGCAGTCAGTCAAGAATCTACACCTTAAATTATATTGTTTCTGCTGATTACACCAGCTGTTACATAGCATATGTCATTTGAAAACCACAGATCAACCAATTTATTTCACAAACCACTGTTACTGTGGGGACTGCCTGCACAGCCAAATGTATCTCTCTGACTAAAAACTGGATTTTAGATTCCAATATGTATTTTCGGTCACTGTAAATGTAATCTCTGCATATTTTGGTCCTTTCACCAGTCAAACAAAACCTGATTAATCTATTGCATAGTACCACTCAGGACCAAAGATAAATGCAAAAAAACCATGATCAGTATTGTGCAGCTGTCTCAAAATGTATCAGACAATACTACTATTAATATGTCATTTTGGTGAAACAAAATTATGTGAACAAGACCATGCTAATTACTCTCAAACATTTTAAGCTTTAATTTTTTTTTTAAGTAAAACTATCCTTTAATGGAAGTGAAAGAGGAAATAATACCTAGTTCAGGATTCTGGGACCTGTGCTCTTGGTAGTCGCCCAGAAGATCAAGAGGCAGAGGCTCGCCAGGGGCTCGAGGGGGCAGCAGCAATATATTATGCACATCATATCCTTTCATCAACCGCAGGATCTGGGTAGATAGATGGATTAAATTTATACAACACAGAAAACGTCTGAGGAGAGTTGACTGGTTCAGTAAATTGACATGGTCAAATAATTGTAAGGATTGGGATATAGAGCGTGTGGTTTATGAGGTAATGTTTTACAATGACAACATCAAGGACATCATGGCACTGAAAGCTGAGGTGCTGCCCACCCAGATGCCGTATGAACAAAGTTAACTAAATGCATCCATTATAGGCAACTCCTCAGTAAGAACATGACATAGCCATCCAGTGTTAGATTTAGATTTTAGACAAGCTATGTAGGTTTGTTAAAGCAGTATAAGTTAGACATGTTAACTACCTAGCAAGCTAAGCCTGTTAAATTCTTAGTTAGCAAGCCAACATCACTGATATGATAGTTAGCTACTTAGGTGAGACGAAATGGACACTGCAAAGACAGTGTTCCTCTAACCAGTTATCCCTCCTAATTGTCTGTAACCACAATGGTCTTCTGTTGGCTTGGAAAGGTGACTGGCGGCAAAAAATATTATGTTTATGAACTCTTTTCTGACATTTTAGAAAACAACTGTTGGCTTGCTGTTAAAAATCACCATGTTTCCTCTTATGTTTTTGCATATGTAAATTTTGAAATTACATATGCTGTATAAGGAGTCAGTGCATAAACTTTGATCAAAAGAAGATGATGGATTTTTAACAACTCACTTAATCACTCCTTAAACTTAAACATACTAGGAGAGACCAGTTGGCATAACCATTTTTTTTTTTCATTCTTAAGAATTTTTGATGAGGTGCTTTAAAAGTCAATTGTGTCTAAACGCTCAGTTAGACCTGCTGTTCAAACAGGGTATAGACCAGTGGTAGCTGGTGGGTATTAAAATAGAGGAAGTGCAACTTTTATATAATCATTCTAATCTAAGACTAACAATAAACACAGACAATCTAATTTCCTGTACTAAGATAGCTAAAAGGACCTTTTTTGCTCCCTGACTTTTGAATTAAAATCTCTGTTGTTATTCTGCCCTCTTGTTTAGTTTCCCTCTGCTCATAAGTAGGAGCATCAAAAGTCCTAAAATCAGATCAACATTAGCAGTGCCTGCCATTTCATGCCAAAAAGCAGCTAAGCTGCTATCTGAGAATGAAGTGACAGCTAGCTAGTTAGAATTATAAACAACAAATTTCAGACATGAATGCAAATAATCAAACAGAACTTTATATTTACAGTTTATTTGCAATATTAACACATTACCATTGCAGGCTCCAATCAATTCCGACTGGCACCGATATGCTTAAGTTTGAGGTATCAGTCATGTTCATTTACTGATTGGTTTACTGATTGGCAATTGGTTACAAGTTTCCACCCCTTTGAGAGATCTACCAATCACCATAAGCAGAAGCCGTACATCCAGGAGGGACAAATGAAAAGTGCATTTTCCAATAAACATTTCGATTTTTTTTCTGTGCAAAATGTACCCACTCACACTCCATTCACTCCCAGTAAAGCCATGCTTCCGGGTGGGAAAATGATGCGTTAAAAGCCTGTTGTCCAGTGAGCATTAGTCTTTCATCCCATTAAAACAGTGAACAAACACCACAAACACCTAGCAGACACTAATTGACACACACGCTTCATTGGGTATCTGTTAGCATTGTCACAGAGGCTTCAAAGAAGATTTTCACGCAGGTTGTGCTGTTCACTGAAAAGAGTTTAAGTTTTATGAACGAACAGTGTGATATTGCAGAGAGATATCTGATCATTTGATTCGCTAAAATATTGAATTCCACCAAGATTGATAAATAATATAGACGCTTTGGTAAACATTGCCGCATTATAAGGACATTTTAGGGGAAGCCAGGCTTCCCATGTAGTCTTAAAGCAATCGCCTGTGGTATAGAGAACACTCACCCTCTCTTCCTCCAGGTACTGCCTGTCAAAGTCCAGGGAGTAGAACTCAATGGGGAATGTGCAGGGGTTGCAGACCAGCACCTCAACCTCCTCTCCATTGCTGTAGGGCAGCACAGGCCCCAGCTCAATTTCTGAAGTGGAAAACTCCAGCTTTGGCTCCAATCCCTGACCCTGGGCTAACAGTAGGAACCGCTGGGTGCTCTGGGCTACTGCTATTACCAGCCTCTCTCTGTACATTCTCTGCAAAGAACATAGTCACCTCCAGAATTATTGGCACCCATCAAAAGAATGAGCAAACATGATTGCATAATGTAAACATTACATACAATTAATCAAATTTTCCACCTACTCATGTTCTTCTTACCTTTCCTCAAAGAACTACTTCTTTTTACATCTTATTTTCTCTCAAAAACATATGTAGCAAAATTACTGACTCACGAATATCTAAAATAAATGCAAATAAATTGTCATTTAAAAAATTCAATTTTTTAAATTGTTAATAATTTTTACATGAGGTTGACCACTCTAAATTGTGGCCAAGGCTTAATAACACTTGCCAACAAGATATGGAATCTGTTGTTTATTGACAACACTGGGCAAACTCCACAGAGGCTATTTTCACACTTGAAACATGGAAAATTTTGATTTAATTTAACTTTAATCTTGGAAAGGACTATAATGAAAACCATTTAATTTGGCTGCTTAAAATTATCTGTATTCACTGCAACAATAAAATGGACAGCCACTTCACAGTTTTATCATGCTGTTTGATCTCATAATGAAAGTCATAGCCACGCAGTAATAACGTTGTAGCCACAACTTAATATCTCATGCCCATGCCTCATTAACTCATGGCCGTAACTTAACATCTTATTCTCATGCCTTACTTGTGGTCACACATTACTAACTCATGGCTATGCGATAATATTTTTCCTACTAATGTCACCAGGGGGGCTCCGTAGAAAACCAAAGAGCTTTCAACACAAAAGACAGAGGCTATTAACTTGTCAGGTAATGGATATACCGTTTTGGCCATGTGCATGCAGTCTGCACACAATAAAAAGAACCTAATAGATGATGTAAAATATGGTGGTGGATCAGTGGTGCTTTAGGGCTGTGTTGTGGCTCGTAGTGGTCCAGGGGCTCTGATAAAGATTGATGTCATCATGAATTCCAGTGAGTACAAAGATATTTTATCCGGGTGCCAGGATGCTAAAACCTGGTTGTAGATGGATCTATTAACTAGATAATTACCCTAAACAACAACACAATTCAACAAAGAAATGACTGTGGGTCACAAATGCAAAAAACCAACTCATTCTCCAGACATACATCACATGGTCTGATATGGGTGGATGGTCTGAAGCTAAAATTACCACATGCTTAAAATGAATTTGTTTGCTCAGATAATGAAGTTTTTATTCACAGAATGACTGTTTTATAATTTAGAAAGAAATAACCTTCCACTCCTGTTCTGCTTTATCCTTCTTTGTTACTCCATAAGACCTCTGCTGTATAATTTATACCACTTTGCTGCCATAGTATTCTCTAAAACCTTAGCAAAACTCTTGGCTAATTACTTATTTAAACCATAGATTAGTAGTGTTTGAGTCTGTGTGTCATTTTCCGTGTCTGCTACTTCTGATGTTGCTAGACATAAATATGTAAGCACATGAGTGTGTGAGAGCCCATCACTTTTTATTGCTTAGCCCTGACAAAGGGGAAGCATGAGCACAACCAGCTTCATTAAGTTCTATGTATAGAAGCCAGTAAAGGGGCCATGGATGTAAGCACTCACCAGAGTCATGTTTGCAATTTGCATCATGTAGGTTTTACTGAAAAGTTTGGGGACATTAGATCCAAATCATATGGAGAAGAAACAATTCTGGTTACTGAATCACACACTAACAGCTAGAAATTCTTACCCCTTCAGCTGGACTGAATTTGACCTGGATGTTGACCCTGTCACCAGGATACAGCATACCACTGGATGGCAACATCTCAAAAATAAGTGGAGAAGTCAGCTTCTCTAAACTAGCCTTCTGTCTCAGGTGAAGTGGGATGTGCTTTTCAGTCTTAACACACAACCAAGAAAACAAAGCATATTGATGTGGTCAGTTTTAATTTTTAAAAGATTACTATCCTCAGTACTTTATCGGAACAGCATTAAAACAGTTTTCTTAGATTTACTTCTGGTATGTTTCACGTGGAATTTAAAAAGGGGAAACAAAGTTATTTCAAGAGAAAATACACATCAGGAAATAAGGGTTTACTTTTGGAACATGTTTATCATTCTCAATATAGCATAATATTAGTGGTACAAATCTTTTTGATTATCATAATACAAACACAATATAAAGTGTTGGTGCATGTGTTTTTGTGGCCATTGGTACATGCAGTAACATCCTGCAGAGTGACATAACTGCAAAAGAGGATTGGCTAAGAATCAACACATTATTTATAAAGGTGTGATTAGGTAATATTGAATATATTTTTCATAATGATATGGTCAGATATCAGTTACAGATTTAACATCAATATTTTAATGGTATACTAACTTGTTGGTAACTTACAATAAATACTTATTCTGCCTTATGCACTTCACTGTGTAAGCATTTTAGAGCACAGTTTTTATATCAGCCAGTTGCTGGTCTATAAATAGTCTTGGTAAATATCATATTTATTTAGAGTTGTAAGTCATTTTATTAACTATAGCAATTATAAGATATCACATGTGCATAATGATAAGCCTCGTTTGATTCACATTTAGCCACAGTTGTTTGTTCTTATTTGCACTAGGTAAAATAGTCTATTTTATTTAGCTAATCTTTACAAGTAGATTCATCGTGAAGACATTAATAGCGTATATCCACAAACCTGGATTGCAAGACATGGGATAGAATTTTAAAGCTTGAAATCAGGAAAATAATATTTTACCCTTGCATCTATAGCAACAGGTTACTGAGCAGCAATGCATAATTTTGGACCAAAGTCTGCTAAAAATGCCACTACACAAACAAATTTTCAATGCACAACATCTTGTTGCACCATTCCACTTTTTGAACCACAAAAATAGCAACTGAATGAGAACAGTTATGGTGATGACTGCATGAAAATAAAGCCCTCAGGGGCTAAGGGCCAGTTTTTATCAACGGGGCTAGCAGGCCTAAGTACCCCTTGTCTTTCAAGGATTTAAAAAAAAATCAATATAAGTTTTCATTTTTTTGACATCCACATCATCTTATTTGCAGTTAACAAATGTTTTTAAAGAGCATTACTTTGGATTTTTTTTAACCGAGTGCAACAGCAGTGCAATTTGTATATATCACAAATGAAATTTATATATGAAGAGTTTGGTTCCGAAACATGATAAGCACTATTTTTAAAAAAATCAAGTTCCAGCCAAAAGAAGTTTGGCATTGGATCGCTATTCAAAGTTCCATAATAAATTTTATACAAAACATGATATCCGCCACATTTCTCTGAATTGTATATCCCTTTTCTTTCCAAACCATGACAAACTCCACTTAGTCCATGAGCCGGACCCCAAATTTTCAGAGATCGGTACCACTCCGCAGGGAAAATTATAACTATTGTTTTCTAATGGGGGGTGCCTCTGAACTAGAAAAATGCATGATAGCAATGCTGATTGAGTAGCTTATGTCCTGAGGGGTTTATTCGTTTTCCGCAACTATGCCGGTTTTCTCAAAAATTGGAATATTATAACACATAACAAAAGACAAATTGAAGTATTAAAAAAATTTTAAATGCTTTTTCTGCATTAAATTGACCAAAATTGTGCCAAAAATGACCATCGTTTTGATTTTCCATTCTTATAAAAATATATTTGCCTAGTACTATAGTGTTAAACACCCTTAAAACTGTTTGTTTATTTGCTTTGATTTGTGCCCTGTATGTTTAGGCAATATTTGGTCCATGATAACTTTAGCAAGTATATTTGAAATGAATATATCTACCCTTAACCACTAAGTCATTGAGTTATGAAATTTGGCATAGATTTTGATAGAACAATGGAAACTAAATTATTAACATGGTACTAAGAACATATATAGGCTTTGAGCTTATTAAAATACAGTAATTCATTACCTATAAAGGAAATGGCATACCACCGATATGTTACAGGCACGTCACAAGAAGTTTTACTTGTTCCACATTTATGTTACCACTAAAATAAGCATGGTGTGAGCATTTTGCAAAACAAAAATTACTCTGAACTACATGCTATAAACACAAGAGGCAAACATTGCAATTATAAGTCATATTACAATAAAGCTTTCTCATGATGTTATGTAACAATATCAAGTTTTAAGCCATTTCTTATGCAAGAGGTGTATACTTATATGCAAAAGACAGTAGAAGAAGCCATAGTATTAATATCAGTTCAAGTTGCATACTTGTGTGTAGATGTTCAGACTCTACAGTCAGTCATGAACTACATTGTCCTAGGTCCAATCATCATCAGATTCATCACTCTCCTCACAGTTTTCATCAGAGTTTGCATCCCAGGTCTGATTGCTACATGTTTTCAATGAACATAGTTCAGTATATTCTAGTCCATTTGCAAGGCATGTGCATGAAGGCATTTTGCATGATCTGGTACACTTGCAGGACAGTAACTGAAGGACAGCATCTGGTGCAGCAGGCACATCAGACCAGTCTATCACAAGATGCTGCTGTCCATCTATATATTCTTTGCACCATCCATGGCCTTCAGGAGATGGGATCGATGTGCATGGTTCCAGTGAGTGCTTCCAGACACCTGCTTGGAAGTTAGCACATTTGTATTGTATAAGGATGATGCACAGGGAGGAAGCTGCCAAGACTCTGCTTCTCCTTTTCTTGCACAGAATAGGTGGTAGTGAAGCTCATTTACCTCAGTTGTTGGTGCCCTTGAATTGTACATGTGGCAGGTAAAAGCTTGCAGCTGACGGAAAAGCTGCTGGCTCAGGTTTCACTCCTTCCCAGGTTCCTGGAGGCTTCTTGGTGGCTTTGATTATTCTTGATGAGTTTTAAGGCAGCCACTTTTCCTCTTCCTGCAAAAGCACTGACAGTATCACATCCAGTAATAGCGTGCAGCCCAGTAAGAGCTTTACAGGTTTCCAGCCCAAGAACATTTGCCACTTTTGCAATGTCTGTGTACTTTATCCTTGACTGAGTTCCAGTCTTCAGATAAATATCACAGGGAATGTCAGCACTGAATGCAATACAGAGGGCAAAAACATCTATGTCTTCAGAAACTATCTGTACTGCCTCATAGCCACTAGATGCTGCATGCTTAGCATGAAGCAGGAGCCTTGTGTCTGCCTCCTCATGTGTAGACTTAAGTTCATCAACTTCCATGGACCCATTTTCAGACATCTTGTAACAGATCTCCCTAGTTGTGATGTACAGTTCCTTTCCAACATACCTTTTGCAATGTTGTGGTTTCCTCCACTCATCCACCAGAAACTGGATCAGGCTCTCTTTATTACTTGAGTTGGAAAGGAACTTGCGCCATTGCTTCATGCTGTGCCCAGGTGCAATTTTCTTGAACTTGGTTGAATCATCTGCCCCTTGTCTGAGTCTTTCTGCATTCTTGATAGATTAATTTCTGTAGGTATCAAAGACAACATCTACACCGATCAGCCATAACATTATTACCATTGACAGGTGAAGTGAATAACATTGATTATCTTGTTAAATGGCACCTGGCAGTGGGTGGGATATATTAGGCAACAAGAGAACAGTCAGTTCTCAAAGTTGATGTGTTGGAAGCA
>JAOTRR010000038.1:24166427-24178392 GCA_028570945.1 Gogo arcuatus
TATACACACACACACACACACACACACACAGACACACATATATGTATGTGCATATATCTCATAAAAGAAGCAATACTGTTCATTGCAAAATGATTAAGAATAAACTCCTACTTGCCCAAGTATGTGTTAGTGAAAACTATCACCTGAGAAATGCGCACGCAGTAGCTTACCTGATAACAGTTATCTGAAAATCCTCTTCCTCAATGGACTTCCAGGCTCCGTACAGAAACACTTTACACCACAGATAGGCCTTGTGCTTGGTCTCATTGTCGGGCTCCTCTGCGCGAAGAGCTTTGCAGTCTGGCTCGGTATCAGGCTGGACCTGAAGCGCGTTCTCGTTCACCAATAAACCCAGAGACATGGATGGTGATGAGGACACCCCGTTGATGAACTTTGTCTTCATCTTTCTTTAATGTAAATAAGGCCGACTTTATTTGATACAAGATATTAATTAGGGAGAAAATTAGTTAGGAGAAAAAAGACGACTCTACAACTAACAAAATCAACAAATTAGCCTGCTCTGGTTGAGAGTCTGGTCACCTCCACCCTACGTGCTAAGGAAGTGCTACGTGTATGGCGCATTACTGTCGTGTGAAACCTAATAAAGGGTTGGTCAGGATCTGGTCTACGTCATCACCGTCTGCTTGTGCGCTTTTCTGATTGGACGATTAGAGCACGGCCACCAACCCCCACACCCGAGCTGAAGGGCTTTCGACAAAGGAATGTGGACGAACAAGTTAAACAAGCAAGTTTGAATGTTCCATTTTTTTTTTAAGTGACATGACACCTCAAAACCAAAAATTAAACTCTGTATTGCAACATTTGCAACATTTGCAACATTGCAACATGCAACATTTTTGATGACGTATTTTGGTTTGATAACAAAGTGCAAGGCATACCGGTAGTGCCACCGTAAAATTACACTTGAACTGAAAGGTTAGTTAGTTAGTTAGTTAGTTAGTTGACAGAAGTTGGCTTCTTATTCGCATTTTCCGTTCCACCTTATAAGATCCAGGATTTACGATCTATGTCTGTAGATGGTACCATGAAACGCAATAAAATTACTTACACAATTCTGTGCAAAATATTGCTTATTTTTTATGCTGTTTCAAAACCATGACAAGTGCTTATAAAATATGTTTAATGTATTATGTATGAAAAATTTACTGAAGTAATTTTGAGTAATTGCCCTGTGGTACAGAATACAGGAAATAGTAATTTCTGTCTAATTCCTATACCATTATCTCCTCATTTTCAAAACGTCTGAACGATCTGGCAATTGCCTATGAAAATATGTATAATATACTATCAAAAGATTCAATTACTGTAGGAATTTTTAATGACAGACCTACGAACTTGCCATTTTTAGACTATTGGGTGCAGGCAAATTCCACTTTCTGCTTAGTTCCTATATGCCTTTATCTCCTCCTTTTCAAAACGTCTGAAAAAAAATCAATTGCATATGAAAATGGTTGTTTTCTACAATACATTATACTGCATTTGTGTTCATATTAAATTAATGATGAAGGAAACTGTGATATCAGTGCTCTTCACGGCGCCATCTACAGGCGCGAACTCGTAAGACCTGGACCTTTTCAAGGTGGAACGGAAACTCGGAATAAGAAGTGAACTTCAGCCTCGTACCTAGCTAACATTACCTTTTTATACTGCTACTCAACTGGATGGAATGAGGGCACTTGTATGATAAAGAAATATGTTTGAATGCATCTACTAACAATTCAGTGGCTACTCGTATTATTTATCTCAGCTTTTTTTTTTTTTTTAATACAAATACAATACAGCTTCCCTGCTGCTGGAAACCGGACTCCATTCCTTCCGCCATTTCAGAGGCAACTCCACCTTCAGAGGCAAACTCCACCTTTCACAGCACCTCCCACTCCCAAATCAGTTGGCTATCAATAGAGATTTAAGGTGAACGCCTTCTTCTGAGACCCGACGTCCATTAAAAAAGAAAGTGCAAAAAAGTCAAACGCAGAATAGTGAATCCAGAAGCAAAAACAAAACTGCATCAGAGCAATCCGCGAATAGAAAAAATGATAGCAAAATAAGTGTGAATCTACAGAACATGACGTTTTTCAAGTTTTAACAAAATATTTTCACGTTGATAGGTTTTGATCTGTCTGTACTGAAAGAGGTTAAAATTGACAAGGTACAATCGAGAAACGTAGGCCCTCTTCCTCCCAGATGTTCAGAGATGTTTCCCGGTTTACTGTAGGACAAACATGAGTATATATCCACATTCAAGAGTGTGTTGTAGCTATATGATTGGATGATGATTTAAGAAGTTGAGTTGTGTGTGTGTGTGTGTGTGTGTGTGTGACAGAGTCACGCCAATGGGTGATGAAGCATTACATCACTGCTCAGAATAACCTTATGGAGACAGAGCAGAATGTGCGAGCGAAGATAAATCTCAAGGATGTAACTAGTCAAAACAAGTAGCAAGCAGAACAGCCTGTACCAGTTTCAAGCACGCCAAACACACATCTCTATCACACGTATTTTCAGTATATTGTTATAACAAGAAAAGTTTGTTGTTATAACGGGATAAGTTTGTATGTTGTAAAAAATATCTTGTTAAAACGTGAAAAACATCTTATCGCAATGCACTTCTGACATTATAACGTGATACCGATCAGTTTTTCTTTTTCTTTTTTTCTGGCGTGGCAGCAATACACTTCCGTACAAATGAAACGAGGCTTTGCCTTAGGTTTGGCACATTTGCCATAGATCATGGAATCTTAAAAATAGACCAAGAATCTAGTTTCTTTAGTCTGTTAATTTCTGAACAGTGATCACACTGAGTTTAAAATGACAAGATAAAAATAGACAAAAGTGAAGAAATGTAGGTCTTTTTGTTTGTTTGTTTGTGAAATGGTTTCTTAGGTGAAGCGACACTACCAACCACCACAACTAATTTGAACCTGCATCCAAAACTGATGTCACCTTAACTAATAAATAATAGCTAATCAAAAGAAGCCTCAAGACAGTTTGTTCCCCCTGGGCAGTAACTTGGAGGTCATTTTGCTTCCAACCAGCGAGAAGCAGCTATATAATTGATGGATTTAATATACACTCACGAAGCACTTTATTAGGAACACCGGTACACCTGCACATTCATGCAGTTATCTAATCAGCCAATCATGTAGCAGCAGCGCAATGCAAAAAAAAATCATGCAGATACAGGTCAAGAGCTTCAAGTGTGATCTCTGTGACTTTGTGGCATGGATGTTGGTACAAGATGGACTGGTTTGAGTTTTTAGAAACTGCTGATCTCCTGGGATTTTCACACACAACAGTCTCTAGAGTTTACATGGTATGATGCAAAACAACAACAACAACAACAACAACAACAAAACACTGAGTAAGCAACAGTTCTGTGGGTGTAAATGTCTTTTTGATGAGAGAGGGCAGAGGAAAATGGCCAGATTGGTTCGAGCTGCCAGGAAGGATACTGCAACACAAATAATCACTCTTTACAACCATGGTTGGCCCATGATAGCCTCAGATTCCTGTTGATTGACAGGAGTGGAACCTGATGTGGTCTGCTGTTGTAGCTCATCCACCTCAAGTTTTGATGTGTTGTACATTCAGAGATGCTTTTCTGCTCACCACGGTTGTTAAGAGTGCTTATTTGAGTTATTATAGACTTCCTTTCAGCTCAGACCAGTCTGGTCGTTCTCCTTTGACCTCGCTTGTCAACAAGGTGTTTCGGCTCACAGGATGGTTTTTTGTTTCTCACACCATTCTGTGTAAACTCTGTTCCTTGTTCTTGGCTGGGGTGGCGGGGTGGCGCAGTGCTTAGCATTGTTGCTTCAGAGCAAGAAGGTTCTGGGTTTGAACCTTATGGCAGACTGGGGCCTTTATGTGTGGAGTTTGCATGTTCTCCTTGTGCCTGCGGATTAGATCAACTGGCTACTCTAAATTGGCCATAAGTGCGAAGGTTGTTCATCTCAGTGTTAGCCCTGTGATAGATTGGTGACCTGCCCAAGGTGTACCCTGCCCTTCGCATGAAGTCAGCTGGGTTTGGCTCCAGCTTCCCCTGTGACTCTGATGGATAAGCGGTATAGATAATAGATGGGTGTTCTTGGCTGACAGGAGTGGAACTCGATGTGGTTTTCTGTCATTGTAGTCTGAGATGTTTTTCTGCTCACTGTGGTTGTAAAGAGTGGTGATTGAGTTACTGTAGCCTTCCTGTCAGCTCAAACCGGTCTGCCCATTCTCCTTTGACCTCTCTCAACAATACCACATTTCAGCCCTCAGAACTGCTGGTATCCTGTGTAAACTCTAGAGACTATTTTGCAATGCCAGGAGATCATCACTTTCTGAAATACACAAACCAGCCTGTCTGGCACCAACAACCATGCCATGGTCAATGTCCAATGATCACATTTTTTCCCCATTCTGATGTTTGATGTGAATAGTAACTGAAAGCCTTCACCTGTATCAGCGTGAGTTTATGCATTCCACTGCTACCACATGATTGGCTGATTGGATATCTGCATGAATGAGCAGGGGTACAGGTGTTCCTTTTAAAGTGGCCAGTAAGTGTATACAACCCCAATTCCAAAAAATTTGGGACACTGTGTAAACATAAATAAAAACAAAATGCAATGATTTGCAAATCCTTTTTGACCTATATTCAATTAAATACAATACTAAGACGAGATATTTCATGTTCAAACTGACAAACATTATTGGGGTTTTTTTTTGTAAATATACACTCATTCTGAATTTGATAACTGCAACACATTCCAAAAAAGTTGGGACAGGGGCATGTGTACCACTGTTTTATATCACCTTTTCTTTTAAAAACATAGTAAGCATAAGCATTTGGAAAATGAGGACACTAATTGTTATGCGACTTCAGTTGCTCAATAGTCCGGGGTCTCCGTTGTTGTATTTAGCACTTCATAATGCACCACACATTTTCAGTGGGAGGCAGGCAGGCCAGTCTAGCACCCACACTCTTTTAATACGAAGCCACACTGTTGTAACACGTGCAGAATGTGGCTTGGCATTGTCTTGCTGGAATAAGCAGGGACCTCCCTAAAAAATACGTCTGGATGGCAGCACATGTTGCTCCAAAACCTGTATGTATCTTTCAGCATTAATGGTGCCTTCACAGATGTGCAAGTTACCCATGCCATGGGTACTAACACACCCACATACCTTCACTGATGCTGGCTTTTGAACTTTGTGCTGGTAACAATCTGGATTGTCCTTTTCCTCTTTAGCCTGGAGGACACAATATCCATGATTTCCAGAAACATTTCAAAATGTGGACTCATCAGAACACAGCACACTTTATCAATTTGCATCAGTCCATCTCAGATGAGCTCAATCCCAGAGAATTTGGTGGCGTTTCTGGATGTTGTTGATATATAGCTTTCGCTATGCACGGTAGATGCAGCAACGAACTGTGTTTAACTACAATGGTTTTCTGAAGTGTTCCTGAGTCCATGTAGTAATATCCTTTATACAATCATGTCAGTTTTTAATGCAGTGCTGCCTGAGGGATCGAAGGTCACAGGTGTTCAATGTTGGATTTTGACCTTGCCCCTTATGTGCAGAGATTTCTCTGGATACTCTGAATCTTTTGGTATTATGGATTGTCAATGGTGAAATCCCCAAACTCCTTGCAATTGTACCTTGAGAAACATTCTTAAAACTGTTAGACTCAGACTATTTGCCCATACAGTTTTTCTCAAAGTGAACCTCACCCCATTCTTCTGAATGACTGGACCTTTCCAATTACCATTTAACCTGTTTACTTGTAGAATGTTCCAAGCAGGTGTTTTTTGAGCATTCCACAACTTTCCCAGTCTTTTGTAGCCCCTGTCCCAACTTTTTTTGCAACGTGTTGCAGGCATCACATTCAGAATGAGTGTATGTTTACAAAAATCAATAAGGTTTATCAGTTTGAACATTAAATATCTTGTCTTTTTATTGTATTCAATTGAATTTAGGTCAAAAGGATTCGCAAATCGTTGTATTCTGTTTTTATTCGCGTTTTAAACATCTTCCCAAATTTTTTGGAATCAGGGTTGTATGTTATGGGATCAGTGTTATCCGTTTAGCAGTACTGATTTTTTTTTTTTTTCTTAGTATTTCTATTGCAGTGATCATATCCATTACTCATGAACTCATTACAAAACACATCACCAGTGCATATAATTATAGTGCAGGCATCTTTATTAAGCTTTAACCTAAATAAGACCCCTATCAAAAAATTAATGGAAAAATCATTGGTACTGCTGCAAACTAAACAGTACACTACTAAATCTCACTGTTATGCATCAGAAGATGCAAGTTAAAGTACCAAAAGTGCTTTATCTAGGCAGATTGCTACTAATGTTGCCAACTAGGACACATAAAGCAGCAGCCAGACATCTCAAAAATGACTTTAATATTTTCAAGTACTCAAAAGAGTTAAATAAAAACAGGTTCCAGTATATACAGTGAGCAAGCCCCCTCCCTCCCCAAAGTGCATGTATACATCACACATTGCTATGTCCATATTCTAAAGAGAAAGAACTTGGGGGATTGTTGTGATCCTTATGAAAACTAGAGTCTGACAAACTGTCTTAGCTTATAGACATCATTAGGGGTGCCAGACCAAAAAAAAAAAAAAAAAAGTTAGTGTCAGCTGCCGACTCATACACTGAGAAACAAAAAGGACTAAATGCTTTAAATAATTACCTTGTTGGCAAAGCTCAGAACCACAAGGGTCAAACAATTTTAAATCCTAATGATATAATTTGTGAAGAGATTACTAAGGATGTTTTTTTTAAGCATAGTCCAACTTCTATTGGCTTTTATTTTAAAACATTTTCCTATGGGATTTCAAGTCACACTGCATGCCAGATGGATCACAGGCCACAACAGTGAGCACCATGGCCTTTGGGTGGACAAAATAACATGATGCAAACATTCAAACACGAGTCCAATAAGGAGTTTTTTTTGTTTTGTTTTTTACCAGTTTACCAATTTGATTTCTTTAATATTCCCTTTAGACACATTGAGTGAAACAAGATCCTGCACACTGCTGCCGTTAACTCAAAAACTAGATAGCTTCAGAGGTGAACACATGCATTGTGTTTTTGAAAATAGATGAACAGATTCCAGCCCTTTTACCTCTCACCAGACTGAGACGTGAAAGGAATAGTTCCACCAAAACATGCTAAAATGCCCAATAATGATTGAAGGTCTGCAGGGCAAGTTAGAAATGAAAAATCAGACCACCCCGGCTATGGGTTTTCATCACCCTGTTAGCTTTTTAGTGTTGATTGAACTATCCCTCTAATGGAATAAAACTGCAAAGCTTGACAAAACACTGATTAACATCTGCACATTAAATTGACAAATAGAATTCATACACATCTGTACAGTTTCTACAATATTTATAGTCATGAAGAATAAACAAAGAAGTGCCACCATTAAAATGCAGAGAAAGATATCTTGTGTTGATTTCACTGTACATTTGCCATTCTTACTCCACATTTAAATTAAGTCATTCAAAATGAACACACAATTGGTAGGACTGAGGGTTATTTACATAGCTTAGGCATTGAGTCTGAGCGACTGGTCCTCTCTCCTTCTTGAGGAGATGTCAATATCTATGGAATCTTTGCCTACAATGAGCCGCAGACGTTTTGCTGGTGGAAGAGGGATGAAGTCATCCTCATTGTCAAAGTAGTCCTCCTCCTCATCTTCCGAAGTCAGCGAGTCCTCCTTGACGTTCCGACCCACCTGAACTCCTACCTCTCTCTCCAGAACTTCACCCTCCTCCCTCTTGACTAAACCTGTGAAGGTCACATCCTCCTCACGCTTTAGCTGGATTTTCAGCTTGGTGGAGCTCCCGTGAGGTCCATGACCAAAGCCATTGTTCAGCTTGGCCACATATAGGCCAGCACGCTCACTTTCCCGCTCTTTGCTGAACTTGATGCTGATCTTTGATGAGCGTCGCACAGCCTCAGCATCTCGATGCTCTTTCTTCTTGCTGCTGCTGCTGTCATGCCGCCGCCGCAGTGTCAGCTTGGGGATGCCTGTGTTGTTCTCCAAGATTAGTTGTGCATCGTAGCGTGTGATGCGCCGCTTTTTCTTGCTCCCCTTCATGCGACGTGATACCTTGGAACTCTCTGCCAAGCCTTCGTAATGCCGCTCTGGCAGGGCAAGTGGCACCTTAGCACAATCTGCCACGTCAGCAGCATGTGCTGCATGCCGCAGATCAGGCACACCCTCCTGAAGATCATCGTCCATGTACGTGCCCGTTTCTTCCTGTTTTATTGTCCTCCTCCGTCTTGGGCATGTCCCTTTCTTGGGACAGCTGGCCTCAAGGCTGGGGATGTTAATCTGATGGCCAGGCATTGTGGGAACAAAATCGCCAGGCTCCATTTTGAGGGCTGTGCTACCCGCAACCTTGTTTGTGCTGCTTGGCTTTGAGCCACACTTGCCTCCATCACGCTCATGAGCACCGAGAGAGGTCCTGCTGGACCTGCGAGTTCTGTATGGGCAAGACATGCTGCCTTTGCAGGCTGAAGCACCCTTTGGGGAGTTTTGATTGTTTTCATGAGCTGCAACAGGCTTGATGCCACCCCTGCAACCAGAGAACTGAGGGGCTCCTCGACTGTCCGCCTCTCTTTTGCAAGACTGCTTGAGGCTCAAGCTCCCTACACTTGCTCTGGTGGGCGCTTTCAGTCCTGCTGCTTGACGCCTTCTCCTACTTTTAGACAAAGGCTGTGCAGGCTTTGACGCAAGTCTCTTTGGTAAACTTGAGTTGGTTGTTTGACTTCGTTTAGGGGGTGAGGTAGGAGTGCTTGGCCGAGTTTGCCTTGTCACAGCTCTGCCTTTGCAGTGCACTTTGAGACAGGGTTGCGACATCCTCTTCCGTAACGCTAATGAGAACATGAACATGAAAAATTAATCAACTCCCAAGTTTTATCATAAGATTCACTTTCTCCTAACCAAAAAAATATATATCCAGACACACTAATTAAAGGCCAGTCTCATCATGCTCTTACATGTCTGTCCACTGGGTGGTTCCTGAGACTCTGCTTCAGTAGAGGCAACAGACTGGCTGTCTGATTTCTTACTGCCCTCTTCCAGCTTCTTCAGTCTATTGAGCCTCTTATCAGTCTCCCTCAGGCCATACTTGCTATTGATCACTGGGACCTCGACAGGCAGTCCTGCTTTTGACTTAAAAGCACCAGTGCCACGCCTGAAAACATATTGTCATATGTGTCAAGGGCATAGACAATTCCTTTGCATACAACCCAAGGTTTCTGCTAGTAAAACAAAATTTAATTATTTGTTACAAAATGACTTCAGAATGTTTCAGTTGCCATGCAGAAAAGGATACAATACCTTTCACAAGTATAACATTCACAGAATTCGTTGTTTTCTCCAAAGAAGCCATCTCCATAATAACAGGAGATCTCTTCCCCTGGTTCTATGTCCCGCAGGACCTTGACACAAGCAGTGTCTCGACCTGTGGATACAAACTGTAACAAACCTTCCCATCAGCTGTTTTAGTTGTTTTTTTGTTTTTTAAATCTCCATGCAGCAAATGTTCATGACTAATTTATACTAACCTTGCAATTTGGCCGGCAGTCTGTAACAGAAAAGACAAAAATGTGTTTTAATTACTTGACAGCCAACTTTATTCCACGTAGTGATTGTTTTTTGCAGTAGTGATTGAGGGGAGGCTGGCTAGTATGCATCTGTATAATGAAATGCAGAGGGGTAGATAAGAAAAGTTGTTGAAGTCCCATCTCACATTTTATTCAGATGTTGTCTATTATGAAGTTTCATATTTTTTTCAGCCCTTGATATTATTTCATTTTTATAGCCTCAAAAACACCTTATCTGGGAAGCCATGATTGGGCATTAATATCTTGACAAGTATTGTTCCAAGCCTCACCAAACTTTGTACAATGGAAGACAAACATGTTTTCTGTATGCTAAAACCATTAAAAACCAGTACAGCATGCCATTTTATTTTTATGAGGCCCTAGATTTGGGGGGGAAAAGTGCAAAAACCAATATATCAATATTATTACTGCAAATAAAACATTTAATTAGTTTTGTGCCAATATTTGAGGTCTGTATTACCAATGGACAAAGATATTAGGAATAAAACAAGGTGTGGTGGTGTCAAATTTTATTGAGTATCTTATTCTTTTTTATATATGGGGTATAAAATTTAACCACACCACTGAATATAGCATCTATCAGAGTTAATGCCTTTTTCTATAATGAGGCCCTGATGGTAAAGAGTACAGCTTGCATTAATGACCTAGAGTAAAATGAGCCTACAGAAAACATGTATTTCATTGCTCCAATCAATATTTCAGAGGCTGGGATGCACATAAATAAAAAAAAAATAAGACCCCACTTCTTCATTATGAACATTTTGCTTCTAGAGGTAAAACAATGCCTTCAACTATGTTTGTTTATCTATGAAAGGAACATAGAAGGACATTCGCACTTTATACATTAAACAACCATACATTAAGCTATTTCCACATTGATTTTCATGTTCCTACTAGCTACCCCACATAACATTTTAGTCCTATGGAAATTACCAAAAAATGCTACCATACTTTGTTTTATTCTTAATATCTTCGTGTTCATTACTGGTAGATACCTCAAATATTGGCAGAAATTTAATAAAATATTGTATTTGAATAAAAAAGATTGATACCATATGCAAAAAAAAGGTTTATCACACCCTCAATATAACTCTCATTTAGGAATTTTGCATTTTTTTTCCAAATCAAGGGCCTTATACAAAATCAACAGGCATGCAGTACAAACCTTTAATGGTTAAGTCATGCTGGTAACATGTTTCCATCGCACAAAGTTTGGTGAGGCTAGGAATAACACTTTTCAAGATATTAATGCCCAAACATGGGTTCCCAGGTAAGGTGTTTTGGAAAGTGTAAAAATTAAAAAATATCAAGGGCCAAAAAATATATTTAAAAATAAATTGGAATTGAACAAAAAATATTTTACAGGCCTTAGTTTTGGGACCAAACCATTATATAGACAAACTTTGAAATCTGAGACAGTCTGCAACCACTTTCTTGGATTCTGTCTGATTTGACATGGAATGACCCAGGGATACAGAGTATGAGAGAGATTGTGACAATGTAATACATTATGTATCATAAAAGTAACGTAGATGTCAATAATTAAATATATTGTGGTTACATGTAATGTTAATATATTGACTGACTATTAATGATTGACAATAAATGATTACACATCTTGTGTAATATTATAAAAAGTAATATTACACAAGGTGAACCTAAGTAACTATATTTTTAAAGCCTTTGCCAGCAGTTTATTTTATCTTCATGTTTTTCACTGATCTATCACATTCATACTCAGGAAACTCCTTTATCTACACCTACATTAGTATTGCCGGTCATACAATACCAATCAAAAGAATTCTGGTCATTTAGAATTTCCTTGGTTTTGAAAGAAAAGCAAACACCCCCCCACCCATTAAAATAACATTAACTTGATCAAAAATATATTCTAGATATTGTTAATGTTGCAAATGACTATTAGGCGGGGATCACACTGAAAAACAAAGCGGCAGCAGCAGAGTGTAACACAACACTCAGACCATAATAATTCTATGATTCAAACAAAGTTATATCTACTTCCTAAGTGATGCAAAGCACTAACGTTCTGTATAGCAACAACCACAAAAGATTTGGAAAAATGGATACCAGTAACAGAGTTTTGCTCTTAGTAACTTTGGGACTGGAGGGTGAGGAAGGTAAAGAAAGAAAGAGAGAGAGAGCTCGTTCACTATCGATCCATGAGGCACTGATCCCATGAAACTCCTTGTCTTTTCAGATAGAAGAAGAAGAACCAAGGCGAAGCCTTTATTTTTGTCACATGTACTCTCGCACAGTGAAATTCCTCCTCTGCA
>JAOTRR010000038.1:24180686-24192352 GCA_028570945.1 Gogo arcuatus
GGCCGCTGGGCTCGAACCCAGAACCTTCTTGCTGTGAGGCGACAGTGCTAACCACCGTGCCTCTAACATGATCTACCGTTGCTAACTAAATGCTGAATGCTAACTTTAATATACAACCATGAAATACAACAAAAACAAGCAAAGATGTTCTTTCTGTGGCTGAATATCAAATGGTGTACCAATCAAATGGTGTATTAAAAAAAAGCATATAGAAAGTCATTTGCTAATCAGCATAACAAGAAGATAGCTTATTTTTCTTGGATCATAGGAAAGGAAAGACCATGACACTGCCAAGCGAAAGAGAGATGATAAAACATCACTGTAATGCAATATAAACAAATCAGAAACATTCAGCTGTGACATTGCCTTTTAAATATACCATACAATGGGTTTTATAAAGAGTTTTCGTGCTAGAAGAAAGGTAATTCCAGTAAGGCCAACTCTGTGAAGACTTGATGACCATTCAATGGTCTGCACTATTTTTAGCTCCACCCATACATCCCAGCTCAGTACAGTTTATATTCGTAGTATGGCTAACTTGGAGGTGGAAATAGCGTCAATCGCAGAATCACAGATAGCCTGCCGATCCGAGCTGTGCCGGAACATTCAGTGGGAAACTGATATGATTGCTCATTTGGGCAAAACCATGAACTGAACCTATATATGGCTAATTGTTCAATTTGTAACAAGAGTCTAAAGCAGGGGTCTTCAATCTTATCCAGACAAGGTATTTGGTTCCAATTTTGTTGTAAGGAATTTGGTTGTAAGGAAAGCCTGCACTGGCACTTTCTGGAGAAGACTGAAGACCCCTAGTCTAAGGGGAATTTTCAACTAGTTAGAGACACACACTGATGACACAAGATGGCACAGACTGATAAAAAGAAATGGTGCTCAGGACCAACAAAGGGAAGTTGATACAGGAACATGCCATAAGTTCACAACAGGTCTTAGATTTGATACTCTTAAAGTATACAAATTAAAAATACACCATTAAATGTTTTGTTCTCATTCATTTTTGAGGAACAAAAATGCAAGATACATACCATGATTAATAAAAGCAGCAGGTCCCAGCCAAAGCTGAGCACAGTTCTTACGCGTAGAGTACATGACACTGAAGTCATTCTCTCCATGGCGTAACAACATCTTCTCTTCATTAGCAGACAGCTCAGCAATGCAACCCACAAGGTGTTCAATTTCATCGTTCCTTTTCCTTAAGTGCAAGAACAACAATGAGGAACACTTGCTATAATTTTACAATATAAAAACAGCCTGAATGATCAGATGCCATCCAGCTTACCAATCTTTTGTTGCTACAATTTTGGCTCCATTTTGCTCAGAGGAATAGCGATTGCATGGAAGAATCTCAAACCCACTGTCTGCTGCAAACATACGCAAGTAAACAAAGACCTGCACAGAAAAAATTGTGCTGTTTAAATTTATGACCAACTTTGTGAAGGAATAGGCCAGGTTTATACTTGCTTAAGTATGAGTAGGCAAGATGGCTCTCGCACATACCAACATATGTTCATCCTGGCATATCAATTGTGCATGTCCAAAAAATTAATTTGATGCACTGGTGTAGTGTACCACCACACTACTCTAAACAGCTTTTCAGTATGAACTGATCTAACTGAATTCTCTTGTACAGTTCAAACCTCCCTAGCTTGCTTTGGGTACCAATCATCTAGATCAAGATTAGTAAATAATATTAATATTCGTAAACTTGCAGTTTTTCCCAGAGATGCAGCTCATGACATCATTTCTTTAACATCTCTGTGCTGCTGCACAGTCAAAAAATGTGAGTATGAAATCGCTAAACAAGTAATCCTGACAAACAGTGATGTTTCAGTTCTGGTAACCATGTGAACAAAACGACTCATAACCGCTGAAACTGAAAAAGCACCTTTAGTCACATGTCAAGTATAACCCTGGCATTATTGTGACCACATTTTTATTGTTTATTTATTGTAAAACATTTACATGTGCTTTGAACAGCTTCTCCTGGGCCTTTGTCTTATTGAGAAAGTGATGTCTTCTCCACTCTGCAGAGGTCAACGCCTGGAAAGCTTTTTCCAAATTGTCATTCTTCTTGAAGCTTTCAATCACTTCTCTAAGCTCCGATTGTCGACCCTTGATTGGGCGAAATCTAAGAAGGTGAATTATACTAAAGTTATTCACATGTACTCTCTTATCTGAAGGCTATCCAACACTTATTAATGATATGACAGCACTGATGTGCCAAAGGTAAAATTTAAGAAATACAAACCTGGTATTCATCTTGTGAGTCTGAAAACCCAAGTAAGAGTCCAGAATCAGGCTGGTGGACAAGTCATCATATTCACACAGCTCCTTAGCCGTCATCCCTGATGAGGGCACATGGCGCCTCTCTGGCTCTGGGGCTGCACCACTGACACCTAACAAATAACGAAGTATAATTTGCTAAAAGCTGAAAACACGATGATCCTGCAGTCTAAAGAATAGTTTAGGCATTCTTTTTCTTTTTTTTTGTGCTGGAGCACTTACGCCGGCTGCATCTCCTGCCACTAGGGGAGCTTTTGCTCTGGCGCAGGTGGGCCCTCTGGCCATTCTGCAGTCTGGTCTTCCCAACGGGCTGATTGCTGGAGAACCTACTGCCATGTCTCCTTCCATTCAGCACCATGTTCTTGGATTCTCCCATCTACTTCATACCAGCAGGCTTTCTGGTGAAGGCTCATTTAGCTTCTATGTACTTATGAGAAATCATGAGCAACATGGGAGGAGCAGTTTTATTTCCCACTTGCAGGGCTATTAGAATATGCTATCGAGTGTAACCTTCAATCCTGCTTGCACCTGTTAAAAAACATACGAGTCATGTATTGGAAACAGAAATTATAACAAGATAACAAGATATGACAAAATTAAAACAACCAATGTGTGAAATAGCACATTAAAGAAAATAATAAGCAATGTGCTGATTCACAGAAGAATTGAGTCTGATTGGAGTTGCATGACTGTGAGACATGTACATTGGTACTATCATTTAAAGACTAAATAGGGTCTGGCAATGGTCTCTGCAATGTCACTTTATGCTTTAAAAAGCTTAATCTACTTTTAAAACAACAGCAAACCATTAGTATAGTGTTAACAGTTGATAAGCTGGCCAGTTGCTTAGTAACTCTTAATAAGTGTAGACTGCCGCCCATCGGTTGCCAAGAAAATTGAAACCACATGCTGAAAACAACGTAAGGTTTCCAAAACATTTCCGCGTTAGGAACTATCGCGTGCTCGCCGATGACGTTTAATACACTTATGATATATAAAATTATCATAAATAACACGTCGTGACTGAATACCTGTTTCTGTATCCAATACCTACATTGCGCGACCAAGCTAATAGGCTAATGATGTGGTCCATTTAACTATGCAAACAACGCAAAAGGGCGGTGGACCCAAATCAACAAAACTTGCAAAGCTATAGCAATACCAAGCAGTCCATTGCGTGGACTGTTCATCTATTACATTAAATAAAAGCGAGTCTTAGCGTGTGTTTCTGCTAGCTTTGCTAACTTGATAAACGCCGTTTAGCATGGAGACAGCTAGTTTTAACTAGCTCGCTCTCCAGCTAGCGTAAGTAAAGCGATAATATCCATCTAGCTTGAAAGCTTACCAAAGAGCTAACTGCTAATTAGTGTTTCTAAATAAGTAACCATTAGGCAACTGACACTTTGTCCAGCTGGCATGTAGCTCGCTAGGTAGGTAGCTAAAAGATACTAAAATCATTATAATAACACTCGCTAGTAAGACCAGTTGAAAACTGCTACATGTTTCTTTTTGCCACGCTTTGTCGTATGATTGCCAACTAGTTAAACGAGCAACAGAATTTGGGCCTACAAATTGCTAAATGCTAAGCTATTAACTAACTCAGCCCTACGTGTAAGATTGCTAACTAGCTAGCCAAACATAGCAGACAGCTCACATGCTATCTACCCAGTTGGCTAAACCGTACCTGGAAAGTGTTAAATAAAGAATGTTTTGAAAATGAGAGCGAGTCTGTGGCTTCATACTCACTTTTGTTTTTCCTATATTACGACATGTCCGTCACAAGTGCCCGAGACGAGCGGAATGTCTTACAAAATATTCCTTATAGCAACCAAAAACTGCAAGATAATTTACATTAAAATTCAAGATGGCGGCAGGGTTTGGCTATAGTGGAAAGATAGGACACAGAACCTCCTCCGAAAAAAATAGGCCCAAAACCTATTGTTCTTGTCATCTAATCTGATGCTCGCTGTTATTAAATCCACAGTGTGTCCAAATGACCTTTTACAGAAGCACACATAGTTTATCAAATACTATGAAATCTGCGAAAACTTGGCTGTGTACAAAGAGCGCGTTGTTATTTTCCCTTTAAATGTCCACTCGTGTGAGTGCGCAGCTCGCCGGCGTGCATAGCAACAACATCCTCTCTCTATCTCTCTCAGAGCTGCTCAAGTTCCCTCAGCTCTTTAACTCCGGTATTTACAGAGAATGCGGTTTCTATTGTAGCTCCTGGAACATCAGACTGTGTTACAATAATCGCGCTGTGGAGTAATAGCAGTATTTTCTATCCTGTCACAATTGATTGTTGGATGTTCCTATTAAGTAGTTACGTTTAAAGTGTAAATTTAAAGGCGGGGTATAATGTTTTTTTTAGAAACATTCTTTGTTACATTTCTGGAAATTCTCGTTACACCCCGACAGCAATGAAATCGAATGCTCTGACAATAAAAAGAAAAAAATCCGTCATGTGTGGCAGTCGCAGAGCTGTAAGAAGCCAATCGTTTCATTCATTCCAAATGAAATGATTGGATGGCCTACCTGCCAACCTCCCTGTGCGCGCTCTGCCCATGCACTCATTATGCGTAACCGGAGACATATTGCTAAAGCTAGTGACAGCTATGAGTACTAATAGCCATGTTTGTTGTTTACATTCATTATGATAATATTACATGTTTTCTTACATGTGAACGAGACATGACAACGCCAACCCCCTCTCATCGACCCATGCGCGTCCGTGTGTTTTGGAGGAGTGACTTGGGAGGAGGTGGGATTTTACTAGCTTAAGGCCAATTTATACTTCTGTGTCGAATCTACGCCGTACAGTAGCCGCATATCCTACGATGTAGCCTACGCCGTAGCTTGACGTGCACCTCTCCAGAACTCTAACTACACATCATGGCGACGCAGACCACAACAACTGTGATTGGTCGGTCCGCTTGGTAGCATCACATTTCCAGCTGCTCTTTCTTCTTCGTGAAAATCGGAAATCTATTATCACAATAATTTGTTAATATAAATATATAAAGTATGAGGCTGTAGATCATTATAACGGCCAGTTTAATCCTGCCACTAATCCTGTGGATTTTAACACTCTGGCGTTATTTTTGTGCCTCATTTCTGAGGGCATAGTGTGACTTTGGCGTCAGGCCGCTCATACTGCTGAATACAGATGAGCTACAACACTTCAGAAATGCTTTCAGTGAGATTTCACTTAGTTTATAATTAATCACGTGAAGTTTCTTTTCCCCGGTGAATTTGTTTCAGACCAACATTTTGTCCGTGTTATTTTCTGTTTATTATTCCTACAGTGACATACGGAGCTCGCATTCTGCTCCTTTTATGTGTAAAAGCAGTACATTCTGGTGTGTTTCATGCAATAGCACCTCCTAGAGGAGACGCACACCTTATGTGCAAGTGTTAATGCTTCACCCTGTGCGAGTGCCAACACTGTGTCTGTAGATTCAGTGCTGAAGTATAAATCGGCCTTCACTAGCTTACTCCTGCTGGTTTCTCTAAAATGACCTACCTTGCCTTTAAGTAAGGAAACAAACATGACAGGTTATAGGACAATGATCAACGATGGGGTAGTGTGATGTGACCCGACAGGAAGTTGATTATTTTCCTAAAACAACAGGTCCTGAAGTGTTTCATTCCGCTTCTTAATTTGCTAACTGTTACAGTTTTTAGTTTATTAATAAAAGACATGTTGTGCTGTTTAACCATTTATAGTCATATCTGAGAGACAAGTTAATTCCTATTATTAGTTACCTTCTAGCAGTTATAAATATTTGTTCCCTGCCATCATACATACATATTTTTTGAATTCTCTTGAAGTTAAAAAAACAAAAAAACAAAAAACTTGTCATGTTACAGAGAAACCGGATAGCTGAAACAAACTCCTTTGTCTGGCAGAAAACGTGCTGACTGTTCCAACGCACTAACACTTGAGACTCCTTCCATAAATGTTAAATAAACGTCTCCTTATAGAAACTTTCACCATATCAATGACACATTTAGGCCTATTACAGTGGGTTTGGAAAGTAATTAGACTCCTTCAGTTTTTGCACATTTTTTATTTTGTATTGTATTTTGTACTGTATTTTGTATTTTATTTTGTGTTATATTTTTAATTAGAAATTGTTTAAAATGTACTTTTTTGTCCACCAATCTACACAAAATATCCCATAAAGACAAACGGAATACAAAATATTTTGAAATTATTGCAAATTTATTAAAAGTTAAAACCTGAAATCTATCATTTAGATAAATATTCAGAGCCTTCATTTACTATTTTGTAGAAGCATCTGTGGCAGCCATCTTGCTGGGTAAGACCCTACATGCCTTGCACACCTGGATTTTGGCAGTTTTTCCCATTCTTCCTAGCAGGTCCTCTCAAGCTCAGTCAGATTGGATAGGGCTTGTCTGTGAACTGCCATGTTCAGGTCTCTCCACAGATGTTCTACGGGGTTCAAGTCTGGGCTTCGGCTGGACCACTGAAGACACTTGTCTTGAAGCCACTCCAGCCTTGTCCTAACTGTATGCTTCTGGTCCTTTTTCATGCTGAAAGGTGAACCTTACCCCAGTCTGAGGTTGTGTACATCTGGAGCAGGTTTTGTTCAAGGATCTCACTGTATTTGGCTGCATTCATCCTTCCTTCAATTCTAACAAGTCTCTCTGTCTCTGCTGCTGATCATGACATCCCCATAACATGATGCTTACACCACCCTATTTCACCATAGGAATAGTGTTAGCCAGTTAATGAGCAGTATATGGTTTGGAGTTCACTTGGAGTTCAGCCCAAAATTAAAAATTTTTGTCTGATTTTTGTCTCAGGAATCGGAGAAAATGCAAAAATCAAAATCTGCAAAGCTCATCAAGGCATATCCAAGACAGTTCAAAGCTGTAATTGATGTATTGATTCTGAGAGGGTGAATACTTATCAATTAAGCAGTTTTTAGATTTTAGATTTTTGTTTTTAATTCAATAATTAAGAGGGAATCTAAAAACTGATTTAATTTTATTACTGTTCAGAGTCACTTCAAAAGGAGCAGAAAAAAGTCCCATTCTAATATACTAATATACTTGAATTTGAATTTGCAATATGGCAAATAGAGAAATATATACAGTGCCTCCAGATAGTATTCACCCCCTGGTGATTGCTTCTCTTTTTGCTGTATTGTCACATGCAGTCTAGCAAACTCCATACATAACAGTGTTATACATAACACAGAAAAATCTAAACATCAACATCAGTCTCTAAAATGATATGAATGCAGGTCATTGAGTAAAAATTTCTGTGCATTAAGTGACTATTAAATTTCTGTGCCTAAGCAACATTTTTAAGTGCATTAAGCAATTAATGCACTTAATTGTTGCATTAAGCAACAATTTAAGTGCATTAAATTTATGTGCCTAAGGAACATTCTATATTTCCTTTTCTACCTTAAGATGTTTCATTAAAAAAACACCATTTAACCATAGCTGTGGGGTGTCTCGTGCATCCATTATATCCCTTCACTCTTCCTCTCTCTATTTATTGTATTTTAAGACTGTCCCAATTAACCTGAATCAAGCTTGAAAATGATAAACACCTGTACATGAATTAGCCCTGCAATAGATGGGTGGCCTGCCCAGGGTGTACCCCATCTCTCACCCGAAGTCAGGTGGGATTGGCTCCAGTTTCCCCCGTGATCCTGATGGATAAGTGGTATAGATAATGGATGGATGGATGTACATGAACTAACTTTATTTGTTACAGCAGTACATCTTTATATTCCTTATAAATATGTGGAATATATTATTCATGACAGTTTTATGACCTGCAAGGGCTTACAAACATAAGTTCTGGCTTTGACTTATCAGGCCAGAATCTGATGTCCCAATATACTTGAATTCACCATACTAAACTGTTCCTTTCCCTGGAGTTAGGGTGGTACCCTCAATGCATTACATTACAGGCAACGAGCCTGTATATATACTTAAAAAGGTAATTTGATGTAGAACAGTGGTCTCTAAGGTCCTATTATGTAGTCTAAATCAGTTTTAAAAGGTACAACACATTCAAATTTGCAGATGAAAATAAAGGTCCAAAAATGTCATTTTGATGGACGGTACCACCTCAGCAATGAGGAAAGGTGCAGTTTACTTCTACTGTAGGCTAGATGTGTTCACATTTTAAAAATTGGCATGATATATTACTAATCTTTAACACACTTGACGTGGGTGATGAAATTTATCAGCTGAAATTCAGTATAAGCTTAAATACAAACCAAAAGTAATATTTCAAGATTTTACTTTATTTGAAATATAGAAAAGTGATTGATCTTTTTAAATGCAGGTTCTTATTTCACTTCCGGGTTCGTAATTCCCATTCGGAGGTCGGCGTTCTTTTTCAATCCTAAAGTGGGAATTTCCGCTTTTCCCCCACATTAATGTATGAATGTAAGACCGGGATATGAAGTCAGTTCTTTGAATGTGTAAACCTGGCATGGCATATCCGATATGGGTTAATAAGGCTAATAAGTTTACTTTTTTACTACTCTCCTATTAATATCGATAAACCAATAAAACGCAATAAACAAACCATATTTTATGGTGGATCTGCGCATCACGCTGATGACGTAATCAGACTGGCAACAGCAACAAGAACGCCTCACAGTGTGAAATACAGGGAGCCGCTAGTTGTGTTTATTCTGGCCCATTTTTAATACTTAAATGCTTCATTAAAGTAAGTTAGACTGATAGAACAATTTTAATTTAGTATTTGTGTTTAATGACCTTGGCTAAAATGGGTACTTTTTGTTAAAGGTGTATGGCTTGTTTAGATAGCTTAACGCTCGGAATGAGTTTAGCTAGCCGTGGCTTGTTTATCTTCATAGCTAGCTATTTTCAACCCGCTGGTTTCACACATTACGTGTTAACGTTGCTCTTAATGTCACGACGTTTAGTTGCCTTCAGTGCATAATGTAGTGTTTCGAGAATAAGCCAGTATGCTAAACTAAGAACCAGATAGATATTTAGCAACTGTTGATATGTTTATATGCTAGCTAGTTTTGCGCTTGACTGTCAGTCATACTTAAAATATTGTTGTTTCTTAAATTAAAGACAGACTTTAGCATATTTCTCGTGCATTTGTACACGTCTGTATTTGGAATATAACCACGAAATGTGCCATCTCCTCTGTCTTAGGAGCAGACAG
The DNA here is from genome assembly GCA_028570945.1 of Gogo arcuatus. Classification (NCBI taxonomy): domain Eukaryota; kingdom Metazoa; phylum Chordata; class Actinopteri; order Siluriformes; family Anchariidae; genus Gogo; species Gogo arcuatus. The sequence goes on from JAOTRR010000038.1 coordinate 24,190,183, forward strand.
GTGAAAATGGCTCAATGAAAGAGTACAACAGAGGTATGGTCGCCATAAAAGGTTTCGGTGCATATGATATAATGCCTCCAAGGAAGAGACCCCTCATTCCTGTTAGTGCAAGACGGCGGCCAAAAGACGATGACGATTACTTCCCCTTCAACTTACTGCCAGTGGAGTGTCAGCTCCATGTACTTTCATTCCTGAGTGAGGTGGACAAGTGTAACTCAGCGCTTGTGTGCTCTAGCTGGAGCTGCCTGGTGCGCTCTGGGAAACTGTGGAGAGTTGCAGACTATTCTCGCCGTGGAGTATTCCGTCTTGGACAGGAGGGACTACTCGTGTCCAACAGAGAATTTGAGCGCTGGAGGGCATGGGTTAACCATTATACTCACCATCTCATATCTCGTGGGGCTAGTCTGCTTACTCTCAAAGCAAGCTTTGATTTGGGGGACCAGTGCAATAAATGGGGAGAACTCCTCTCTCATCTGTTGGAGAATGTTCACTGTAGGGATCTCAGTCATTTAGACTTGAATTGGACATTCACTCTGCTGGAGCCATTGGACCTCCGAGTCCACTCAGGTTCTAGCTCTCACCAGGATGTCATCACTAAAATGGACCAAGTTAATAATTTCCAGATCCTATTAGCCAAACTAGCCCAGAGCTGCCCGCGAATCACCAAGATGCGGCTGCACTTTGACTGGTCTGACAAGTCAGTAGCTTTAATAGCTCAATTTCAACACTTGCGCATTTTGGAACTTAAGTACTTTTGGGTCTTTAAAGGGGTGAGCCCAAGCATTTTGCAGACACTGACTAAGTCACTGCCTAACCTCAAGTCCCTTACTCTCAATGTTCTAGTGCCACTTCGGAATTTGGGCATTTCATACACTCTTGAATCATTGTCCCTGGAGTTCCTTGATGTTTCCCTCAGCCGAGGTCTGGTCTTCTCTTGCCTCAAACTGCCTGCGCTGAGAGAATTGAGGGCTAAAAAGATTGTGCGGGGGATTACTCTGGACCGCCGGACCAGGCTCAGAATCCAGAGCAGGTGGCCTTGCCTGTATCAGGTCTTGCGGCAGGGGACGCCCAAGCTACAGGTGCTCAACAATGAACGACTCCTTCCAAACTGGAAAGAGCAGACTTACGACGAGCTCACTTCTATTCTTCAGCAGTCTTGTTACTGCCTGCAGCATTTGGACAATTGGATTTGGTAAACAAACTGTCAGAGTTAAACAAATGATTAAAAAAAAAGGCACAAACCTTTCCAGACCCGTTGAAGCATTGAAGAATCATTTGTGAAACTGATAAACACCCGTCACCATTTATTAAACATGCACAATGATTCACAACACAATAAGCCACCCTAAAAGTGAAAGAGATAATATAACAGATGTGAGGTCATTTGTTTTGAAATTTCAGAACAAATACTTCTGATCAATAACAAAATATGATGGCTATTTGAGGACTGGCTACACAGTTTGGTATTATCTGGTGAATTAAATTGCCATGCTCAAATGTATAAAAAGAGATCAAATCATAACACGGGGGATGGAAAGCAATGCGTGGTCTAGATCTTGGCTTGTATACTGCTCTCAGTGTCTCGATACAGAGGCCCTGGAGATTGGGTATTTATCTTTCTTTCTTTTTTTTCTTTTTAGTTTAAATATGTTTTTGCATACAAACAGAAAAGCAGTGAAGGGGTTTAAAGTAATGTGGTGTAATGTAAATCAGGCCTAAATATTTCCAAGATTTTCAAACAGTAGTTTTACTGATGTTTTTAAATTTCTATTTTAAAGTTCCCTTCTAAATTTTTCCTATAGGATAATCCATGTGGTTGACTATGCAATATGCTACTAATAGGATAAAGCTAACATGCCAGACTGTCATTAAACATTTATTTTTAAACATTGCTTTAATCAGATATCAGTCTTAAATCCCCCAATTTTAAAGATTATCTTACACCAGACTGACCAGTATGCTCGCACTGACATAACAGTTTAGAGTTGTGTTAAATCATTCTTTTTCTCAAATTAAATGCAAAATGTGTTAGTAAACCTGTAATTGTTTTTATGAAGAGTGGTGGTGCACAGACTTGCAAAACTTCCAAAGATCTAAAGGACCAACTTATGTGAATTTCTTTCCATATATATTGTATGTGTATATACACACACACACTAATATATATATA
>JAOTRR010000038.1:24294406-24309729 GCA_028570945.1 Gogo arcuatus
AAGACGCATGAAAGCTGTGATTAAATGTCAGGGTTATTCCACCAAATACTGATTTGTGAACTCGTCCTGAGTTCAAACATTAGTATTGTGTTGTTTAAAATTGAACATGATCTTGATTTCTATGCATTATTCAAGCTGTTTATACCTAAACAGCTGTTTTATGGCGAGCTGATGTTAGGACGGCGTGGAAGGGGCAGACCGAGGAAACGCTACAAGACTGTATAAAAGCATCATTGAAGAGCTGTGGGATTGATTCAGAGACGTGGGAACTTAAAGCTAATAATTGACCATTATGGGGAAGGAGCCTCCATCAGCGTATCAAGCGCTTTGAAGAGGATCGCTCCGAACACATAATTCAACACCAACTCAGGAGAAAGGAACCTGAGAAGGCAGCGCCAAGAGGACTTGCATGCCACCTGTGCGGAAGGCCCTGTGCCACTACTGCTGGTCTCACCGCTCACCTCCATCTTCGCCATGCCATAGATAGCCACTGACGGTCTCCGTCACAAGTGATGTGACTTCCAACTATAGACTTTTTTATATCCAATGTACCTTATTAATCGACCAACATTTTTGAATCCCTAGTGGCCTTGTAATACTACAAGCCTTCATGTAAACATCACAGTAAAAGCGATGGAATATCAACCAGTGGATCAGTATCTATCATGTCAGGACGGACCACCTTGGTAGGGGCAGGGACCTAAGATTCTGTAAGCGATCACAGCAAAGCAAATAACAGCAAAGTCCACATTCCTCATGCCTTCACATATCCTATATGTCCCCTGGGCAATATATCAGCTTAGACAGTGGAGGAGAATGTTCTAGACCCCCTGCCCCCTGTGTCCATGAAAGGTCTTCTGCTATATGACCCTTGGGAGACATCAGAGGCTCCCCTGTCAAGCAATGCTTTGAAATGACCATGATGATTGATTTCATGGGTCCTGATTAAACGGCTTTATTCTTGTGAGGGTGTGTGCATGTGTGAGATGTGAGAGAGAGAGAGAGAGAACATTAACAAAAAATGGAGCATGACTAATAACAGAGTGTTGCGTGGTCAGTGAAGTTGTGTGACAGCGGCTAAGACACTGTGACTAACTTTACAACATTGTTACAATATAATTTTTTTTTTCTCAAGCAAACTTGTGTAAGTACAACAAAATGAATAGGTTTGTGTCAGAAAGACTTAAAGGTTGCAATAAGAGGAGGACGGAGAGAAAGTTTGGACTGTAGACAGAGAAGGTGAAATGGGGAGAATAAAATAATGATGCCATTAGCAGTCAATCATGAGTGGGAGCTGGGGAGGGCTGTCAGCTGTCCTGTTCCATCCACATCTCACACACACACACACACACACACACACACATGCTTTTGTCTTACATAACATAATTATTAAAGTTATGCCTTCACCCATATCTAACCCTAACCTCAGTAACTGAAAGGCTGCTCTAGGTTTTTAAATGAAAAAAGCTAAATATTCCCACAAGGTTAAAACTGTCTGTTCATCTAAGTAAAATATTTGTCAGTTCTATCATTTTTGTTCCTTTTGTGACAGAACCGTCGCATTTTCTCAAAGAGCACAGCTGAAAGGCCACTTGAAGGTAACTGCTATTGTTGATGTCAAAAGTGATTAAAGATTACATAATGGAGGTGATTCATATTTGAGTCACATTTGAGTATGCTGGAAACTTTAGCTGGCTGTTTAGAGGGGGTGAAAGGAAAGGAGAGTATTCTCATGATGTACAGTTTACTCACTTTGGCTAATGTCTTATTTAGCCAAGGGTAAATAAGCACACATTATTTACCTGACATTTTTTTTTTACAGTTCACTAATAGTTTATGTGTAATATTTTAATGGAAACTTTATTCTCACCCACCCAAACAATATGTGGCAGTAAGGGGGTGTTAAACACAACCCATTGATCCACCAGTCTGAGGAAACGAGTGTAGATGAAGGGAAGTCATCAAACACCACTCATTTCCTTCCTCTCATTTGGAAAGATGGATCTGTTGATCCTCTGTCAGCTGTAAAAAAAGGAAATTAGTTCTCTTGCTTCATGAAATCCCTTGAGAAATGAAGTGAGCAGAAATTTACAGTAATGAAGAACATTTCATAAAGCTACATTTGGGAGTTGCACCAAGTTTTCCAGGACAAACGGAGACCAAAAAGAGGTGTTTGGGCTATTTAGCTGTGGCACGCCGCCACAGTTACCGGTCCAGCCGGAGCCTTGTCTGCGGAGCATACATGAAAGCAGGGAGAAACAAAAGCAGAGAAAGAAGCAGGGGTGGCTGGGTTTGCTCAGCTCACTCCAACCAGCTGCTGTTTCTAAAGAGGACCACAGCACGAGGCTTGTCCCTCTCTCAGAACAAAAAGAAGGGCCACACACATAAGCCTTATTTTTCTCTTCCCTTCTCCCAAATTAAATAGTATAAAAGATTACAAGTGTGCCATGAGTGTGTGTGTGTGTGGGGGGGGGAGAGCCAGATGCCGAATGTTAAGTAGCTGTGAATGCCAGAGAAAAATGTGGCAGACGTGCACCGGCCACTCAAAAGAAGAACAAAAGGGAGACGAGCCAATAGAAGAGGAGAGCTGTAGAAGAGCGGGAGAGAGGGAGGGAGACTGCAGAGGGAATTCAGATTAGAATGAGGCATCTTGACAGACAGAGTGCCCTTGACAACCTGCTGAAGTCTCACCTACGATGGAGAAAACACCTGAGCTGTAGCACAGCCACGGAGGATTTCCAACTTCCTATCTTTCTATCTCACACCCATCCACACACACACCTGTTAATCGATCATCCAACTATTCATCTTAGAAAGTGATTATTTTACCGAAATGGAAACAATGGAAAAATACTCAAAGCCGCATTATATTTTATAGTTAAGTTAATGGTAAATACACATTTCTCATTTTAATTGTACATGTACTAGAAGCATTTGTGTGTGTGTCTGTGTTGGTGGTACCACAGCTTGGCATAGGCTAAGCTGTGTGGCTAAACACACACACGCACACGTACATTAAGCATTAATGATTCAGTGATAGGGTAAACTGAAATTGGAATGGGGGTAAAGGTTAAAGATATGTTGCTGTCACATGCATTGCATGACACATACAGTTGTGTTCTGCCATTCTCATTGCAGCAGTGCAGTGTCTATAATCACTATAATCATACCCTCAGACCGTGTATTGAAATATACTAATGACTTAACTTCAGTTGATAATCACCTTTGACATGTCCCTTAGGATAATGATTGTTTCTGTGTCTGTCTCTGACGTACCTGCAGCGAACTGTGGCTTCCCCCACAGGAGCAGGATAAACCCAAAGCTCCAAGCTGCCAGGAAACTCCCTGAATCTAATAAAGCAGATCTGAGAAGTGGAATATTTTTAGCAACCCCGTACACTGAGAGGAAACGCTGCTGGGTCTGCAGAAGCTTAAAAAAAGCATCACTTTATTTGCATTAGCTTACCGGTGGCATGCTTTCAGGATTGCAACTCTGGCATCCTCCACCTCTCAGCAGGGCTGTTAATTGCTGTCGATTTAGGCTTGGAACTTGATTTCTGTTTCGGTTAGTGTTGGAGATGTGTGCAGGGAGAGATGTTCCCCTATTGAGATTAGAGGAGTGGATTAGCACTTGGGGCAGCGGGGGTATGGAAGGACATGTCTCAAATCTTGACAGTGAGCTTGGATGAAAGTTCAGTTCGAGCAAATATAACCTGTTTTTCACAAACAGGACATCAGGGGCCTGGATAACCCAGCAAGAGATAGAGAGAACTTCCTGCCTTAACGGAGGATGTAGAGGCTGTCTAGGGATCATTACCCACAACCCCAAAAGAACACCACACACACACACACACACATCACAAGGGAAATGAGAGTCATAATTCTTCCACTTGCGTGGTATGTGGTCCATCCTCTGTACATTTACTTTCAAAAATATATATTTTTAGCATTATGACTTCAAGCAGGTGCTGTGACTCATTTTTTGGATTAGCCAAATTGTAATATGTCAGCATTATGAAATCTTGGCTGACAATGGAATAATTGCAATTAACAGCTTAATTGTCTGTTCGGTTTGTTTTATTTTAGGATTTTAATAAATAAGTTCAATGATACTTTAATAATGCACATACAGCTAATTATCAGTGTTGTGCATGTAAGTACATTAAATGTACTTCTACCTTTTAGACTGTAAAAACATTACTAAAGTCAGAAATGACATAGTAACCTGTTTAAAACCTGTTACTGAAATGCGCAAAGAAGTTACTGAACAATTAGTTTTTCAAACCAGATAATTTTGACTGACATGGCAGATGACAGATCATTTTCCAGTAACCTGCTGGGAAATCTCATCTACTCACCACTACCAGCTTCACACAAAACTGTGTAATAAGGCAGAATACCATGAACTTTGTTCCAGGCCTGTGGCAATCCCTTTGCTAGCTTTGCTGCGAAAAACTCGTTGTGTTACAGTGTTCAAAAGTTTGTTTTCCCACTGGAGCATAGAAGTGTGTATACAATAAAATATGGCAAGCAAAGCAGATTGTAACCTTCAAGATTTTGAAGGTTGTGGCCAGAAAAATGTACAAAAGATATGAGCTTCTCTGTGGCATGTGAACAGAGTGTCTGAGACTGAGACTACCTCAGAATAAACAATCTACAAACAGATCAAAAACAGATCATCTCCTCATCATCTCTAAGTGTTAAAGACAGTGGCAAAGTAACACCACTAAAATGGTTACAAATATTGCATATTTCAAAGAATTATTTTATTTGGGGAAAATTATTCAAATGTGATTTAATGGTATCAAAAAATAGGATAACGACCTTCATGTTTGCGCACACGTGCTTGACCGTATCAGCTTCAATAATTGCAATTAGCTGATAATGTATTATGCAGTCCACACATTTTTTAGTAGTTTTAAGGTAAGTGAGCTTTTCCAGCAGTGAAAGTGTGCCACCAATACATGAAGTGAAATCACATGCTTTGATAATTGTCATGTTTGTAAGAAAAAAAAGACAAGAAGGTCGTCATGGCAAGCAGAAATGGTGCAGAAATGACGCACACATACGTTTAAGCAAATGAAATGTTTTTTTTAGCAGAAATTCAATGGAGTCAAATCATAAACTACATACAGCACTGCAGAGAGACATGCTGCTATGAGATACAGAATGAAACAGCAGCGAAGAAAAACATGGAGTTCTGTAACAGATGGCATGGCCTACATGGAGCCCTGCTCGTCAAGGCTGTCTGAAACCTGCAGAGGCAGAAGAAAGTGAGATGAAGTCCACAGAACTTGGCAAGTTCTTCATGATGCTTGCAACAGTGTACCAGCTGATTTTCGTATAAAACTGCACAACAGTGTACATAAGAACTGATGTGCCTAGGACTTTTGCATAATGCTGTATTAAGGGATGAAGAGGTCTGAGGTAGGACGATTCTAAGGTCCTGTGACTGACAGGGGCCTAAAAAATTATTAGAACCCTTGTTTTTGGCAAAAGACCCTCCTCCCCAATTTACATGAACAACAGATGCAGCTGTAAAAAACTGTAAAAGTGTAAAAGATGGCCTTTAGCACATTTCTTATAGCGGGTATCAGTCTTACATCAAATAGTGAATTCCACTGTATACAGAATGTTGCATGCATGTGTGCATGCACTTTAAAGGTCGGCATGGCCTGTGTGATAGCTTTTCATGGGGCCCAAAATCCCTGGCAGTGCCCCTGTAGATGACGCTCATCTGTATTGCGCACAGACTCTATAAAAGAGTTTTGTACACTGTTATTTTAAGCAATAGTTTTCTGTTTCTGTTTTTGTTTTTGTTTTGTTTTTTGTTTTTAATTTAGGCATAATTTAATACAGTAATGAACAGGGGAACTCTCATTAAGAATTAATGATTTAATGTTAGTGCTCACTGGCCATAGTAGAAGTGAAGATTCTATCTTGATCTTTGTAGAATCATGTGTGTTTAAGTAGTTTCTTCACAAAATAGACAGTGTGTGTGTGTGTGTGTGCGTGTGTGCGTGCGCTGTTGAGGGGATTCAGTCCCTAAACTGAAAAATTCTAACTCATATAAAATTCCAACTGCTACGTGGTATGTCAAATTTATGTAAACTCTCCTTTCCTCCCTAAGGCTGCAAAATGTGTGCACAGTATACATACAGGGCCTTTGCCGTATTGTGTAGTCAATCATTCATCTTCAGTAACCTGGTCAGGGTAGGGGTGAATCTGGAGGCTGACGGATGGAACACTGACTATCCACAGGGAACACTGGATGTGAGGCAGGAATACACCACAGATTTTGCTACCCCATGATATATACAGTATTACACAACATATTAAACAAACAGCTCAGCAGCTATAAACAGGTTGGAAGGATGGAAGCAATGGTGTACATGTGTGGGAGTTAAAGAGCGAATCACAGAGTTTGGGTCATGGGAAATACCATGCATACCTAAATGTAGAGACCACTACATAATTTGTTTTAGAGTAATGCTTATATCCTGCATCTGTGTATATAAGAATGTTTTTTTAATATCTTGGTGAGGATCATGTACAAAGGTCAGTCTGTGCTATAAGATTTGTTAAACAACTAAAAAAAATTAATTAAAAAGCCCAGCCATCTTTATCTAAATCTTCTCCAGGGTGAAAAGCTACTGACCTCTGTTAATGAACTTCTAGTATTACCAGTTTACATTTAACACTCACTCAAACTGCATTTATTTCTTTAAAATTGCTGTCTCAGCAAAAGACTGCAATTTGTCTCTCTAATATTAATCGCAGAGGTGCACAGAATCATGACCAATCAGGCCTGTAACCTGTAACTCCAGCTTTATATGGAGTGGAGGAAACATCTCTCTGTGGTTTCTCTGAGAGTGTGGACCAGTCCACTCATGCTGTCTGTGGAGGATTTGGGTTCTAATTTGAGGATGTGGTCAAATGTATATGTAGCGGTTCTGAGTCCACTACTAGTCCCCTCTCAGAAACACTTAAGTAACCTGAGATGTAGATCAGAATACACACAAAATCATCAGGCCTTATTGTCAATTTTTATATAGTAGGAATTTCGAAACTGTTTCTATAACTGTGTTTCTATGACCATTATTTGATTGAAGTGTCTGCTTCAGGAAAGGATTAGAAATAAGTGATGGCTGGTTTATGAGGGGTCTGCAATGATTTCTGCCCACATCCTGGTTGGCAGATTAATAGGGCAGATTAATGCTGAGCCCTCCCTGTCTTTTCTTCATATCTAGCAAGGGGCTGTAATTTGTTTGTTATGTTTGGTGGCAGATCTGTACCAGACTTGAGATGGGACAATAGGGATGACAGACTCCATCACTGCTGTGTAAAACTGAACAAGCAGATCACGAGGCAGGTTGAACTTTTTCAAGTGGAGCAAGAAGTATTATCGTCCTTAGAACATTTTTGCGATGAAGTTGATATTAGTATCCTATTTCAAGTATTTAGAAATTGTGGTTCTCAAGAACTTGAAGGTCTACAGGTGTACAGTATTATCAGTGTTGCAAGGGTAGGCAGAAGTGTTCAACTACATGTATTTATGACTTTTCTCTAAAAGACCAGCTGTTCAACATTCCATCCATAAGATCCAGGTGAGAAGACTGACTGACCCTCACTGATCCTAGCTTTTCCATTTTCAGTATGATGTAGATATGAGACCTCTGGACACCCAGATCTGAATCAGCATCCTCATGGTAACCAAGCCAATTCTCTGCAGTTTTCGCTTGCCACGGTCTACACAACATTGTAGTGTGTGTGTGGGGGGGTGATTTCATACAAGTTCTCATGCAAGATCTGCTTCATGTCAGTCAGCATAACACATGTTCATGACATAAATCAACATATTGGATGATCTTATCCAATACCAATCCACCATTTCAGGTCAGTATCACCACCAATACCAATACTCGGTACTGGATGAATAGTAAGTACTGATTGAGTGGCCATGTGGTTACCCATGAATTAGTGCTTCAGATTGACCAGAGTGAATTTAGTTTATAATAAGAGGATTTCATATCAAATAACCTATGTGATATGCTTGTTCTTTTTTTTTAAAGTCAGCAGAAAAGGTATAAAAACATGCATACACTTCTAAACTCATCAAGAACGAAAGATTCTATGAATTGGCAAATTGAAAACTTCCACATCCCTTCACACAAGCTTCCCCTTTCTCCTGATAAACTGTCACTTGGCCTGCATTCGTATATTAGAGCCTGGAAGGTTCATATATTTTATCACGCAACAACACTTGCCTATCACTTGTTCAAGACTAACTGTGATTTTTCCAACAAGATTTTCCATTTCCTGTTTCGTAAAAGTAGGCAGCAAATGAATTTCCCCAAAATGTTTTACTTATAATAACAAGTTTTTGACCTGTACTCTTGAGTGTTGGGTATGGACTGTAGAATGAGTGGCATGGTCAGATAAAGTTCAACCTAATGCATCTTGTGGACTGATTATTCCTACATTCCAAGGCAAATGTTGACAAGTGCACTTTGTTCCTGCATTGAAATGAAGTGCATGTTGAAAAGTTTAGGCTACTTTTAAAAGCAAGGACCATAAATTATAATTAAGTTTTAGGCCCTGCTTAATGTTATGGTTGGATCTAGGTGTTTACATATTAACTGTTTCTAAGGTCATTTCATGGACAACAATAAGAACTTTTTGTCTCTCAGCATTTTTCTCACAGAGGCACAGAGCATGGTCTTTATGTGAGCTGGGAGACAGATAGTGATTGCACAAAACTGTCTGTTACGATACAATTAGAAAAGCTATGTAGGCTATTTTTTTAAATAAAACTTGCGCTCTCTCCAATAAAAGGGCAATTCCATGCAAATGTCAACCTTGCCATGGAAGAATAAAGAATAAAATTGCAAGTACAGGGGAAAAATCACTTTTAAATTATCCACTTTGGCCTATATTTAACTGATCTGACCAATAAATATAAGAGACACTCCCACAAAGAACAGCATATTTCAGCCAGACTATACTTCAGCCAGATATACAGAGATATCAGACCCCCTTTTTTAACTTAATGGAGTCGGATTGGAGGGGATTTATTCATTCATTTATGTTCAGTAACCGGATTATCCAGGGAATACTGTGTGCGGGACGGGAATACGCTCTGGATCGGATTCCAGCCCATGGCAGGGCACCATGCACACACTTTCACACACTTATTTGTGTGCTTGGTGAAAGTGTGTTGGCATAACAGAAAAGCATTAGCTGGGAGATTGCACATTCAAATTGCAACCACGCCACAGCTATCCGTGGCACCCATTACTCTCTACCCCCTGTCAATCACAGCAACTAGCTAATCATGGCCGTCTCTGAGGACCATCGTATAGGCGGCAGAGGGTAGATAGCACTTTCCTTCAAGTGTGTTCCGCTGTTCTGTGATGCAGCATGAGCAGCACTTTGAAAAGATATTTTGCTGGCTTTTGTTTGCTGGCTAGGCGTGTAACGATTAACTCAATTCACAGTTCGATTCGATTCATGATATTGGGTTCATGATTAAATTTTTCCACAATATTTTTGAAAAAAATTAAATGAAGCAAATTTTATTACCAAGAAATGTAACATTTCTTTTTCTAAATATTCCTTTTTTTAATTAAAAAAACCTTTTGTTTCATTTTCTTAATAAACAATAATTATTTACCTACATTTGTAAAGGTTGGAGTAAAATATTATAGCCTATTAATTAAAATAATCCTATTAAAAATGAAAACTTTAATAAAAATAGGCCTTTTCTTAATAAACATTTTTGAACATTTGTGATGGCTGTAGTCCGGTTAAAGAGAAAACAACTACTCCTTTTCTTCTCTTTTCTTTAGCTTTCGGTAGTCTGTAAAAAGATAGCTCCGATTTCTTCTTAAATGTATTTGTTGCGTCATTAGCGCTGTATTACTTCCGCCTAGGGTGAAGACACATGTATTCCCACTATTTTATGTTATTGCACCGTCTGCTGTCTAAACAACACAATTACAGCTCGTAAAAACTAAGATTACGCAACCTGATAATAATCACGCTTCATTTTTTATTTCATCGATTCGAATCGTTGTAAATTTGTATTGCGATTTATCATTGCACAATATATTGTTACATGCCTATTGCTGGTTTCACATACTTAAGATGAAGTATGTGTTAGCTGTCGCCCTCCCAGTGAATAGTTGTTAGGGGAGAGCAGGCTGCGTGGTGGGATTTGGCAGGTGACCAGACTGGAGACAAAAATGTGAAAAATTGATAAATTGATACTATCTGTAGTATGCACATCAACATTTTTCTATTTTTCTACATTCTTCTGAAGGGTTACATGGGCATGCATTACTCAATAGTGATACGCTTGTGCAGGATATGAGACCCTTCAAATATGAGTTCTAATATCACATTTATAATGCCCAGGACATTTTGAGCACATGTTCTGATGATAAATCACCGGTAGTATGTATTGGTTGTTTGTTTCCTTTGATTACTTCAGCAATAAACTGAAGAAGGTACAGCAGTATCCATGCCAACACACTGGCTGTTTTTGTTGAAAGCCAGGAAGTTGCATTGTTTCCCTGAACATTTATGCCAAATAGCTTTCAGAAAACATGCTGATGATGTGCTTTGAGCTGTACATCCAGTATTTCACCAATAACATTTCATCTGATGCTTTGAACACGGCTTATCTGGCTGTTTGGTCGCACCAGGGAGAACTTGTTTACCACATTTCTCCTCCAGACTCAATAACATGTCAATCACTGACAGCCCCCTCCTTCCCACCAAGCCCGCTGCTGCTGCTCTACGATTGGCCAAGCCAACATTCCTCTCAGTTTACCTCGTAGCCCTGCTGCCCTCACAGTGGGTGATCAGATCTCGAGCAGTCTGACCGCATTTACACCATCAGCATGTGGTTTTAACCATCCAGAAGGCATTACTTTGCAGTTGTCTAATTATTTCGGCATCCATCCGTTGTTTATATGAACATTCATAACCTAAATGTGAAATCTACAGTATGTAGACAGATCAGATAACCCAGAGGGCCTCATGGAAGCAAGATTCAGCTGCTGCCACAGTGCTGATAACCTGCAAGTATTTTAAATGCAGCCATGGCAATCAAGAAATAACATTTATTTTGTGTTGTAGCTTACTGTGTGTACAGTATGGCTCATGTCAATAAATTTTTTTGAATACCCTATATTTTAACATTTTTGTTTAAATCACCTAATTTGAAGTACTCTAAAATGTGAAAATATAACTAAGGAATAGGTAGAAGTAATAAATGTTAAAATGACTGTTATATTATTCTAGATGTTATTCTAGATGTAATTTTATTGGAAAAGACCAAATTTCTTAGCACTCTAATTAAGCACTTATAACACAGCACATTTGCTTTGCAGTTAGTTTTAGCACTTTCTATGCATTTTTTTTTAAATCTGTACGCTTAACATGTTTACCCTGCAAGTGCACTTGCCTTTAATAAAGCACTCATTTAGAGTCTCAGTAGAATCTGAAAGCAATAGTTTCTACAACGCTTTAGCTTTGTGGTAAATCATAAACTCCATAAACATAAATAGTGATAAAACATAAACTCCAGGTGTTAAGTAATTTTGACTAGCAGTGTATATCACAGTATACACTTTTATGAAAACATGAAGCTAAAAGTACCATTAACCACATTAAGATTTTTTTAAATTTGAGTAGTCATATAAATTGGAATGGAACAATAAAAGAATAAATCTACAAAAAAGGCAGCCTGGAAATGCAAAAACAGCTTAATACTCTATTAAAAGGTCTCCATAAATCACTCCAAACAAATTTCTCACCATCACATGGTCACTGAACGTGATATGAGATACTGTCGGTGTTTTCCATTCTGTAGTCATGAAGCCTTCACAGGGGATTTCCACAACAGTGGTTTATAGGGTTATTTCAAACACTTTCAAAAAAATACTTATTAAAAACAGCCGTTATTCAAGGCACCAAGTAATGAACACTTTGCTTATAAGATTTTATATGCCATTTATATTTTGCAAAAAAATTTAAAAAAACAATTAACCGCAGTAACCAGCAAGTTGTCCTACAAATGTACTGTAGGTCAAGTTTGAAACAATTATAATTATATTTTGGATTAGTGAGTATAGTAAAACTATCAAAAGAAAAGCTACTGCATGTTAAGTAATGTTTGTAAGTGAGCCTACTTTGGAAAATCAGACTAAATGAAATGTAACTTGTAGAGATGGAAATTTGAACAAATGGACAAAATGAATGAATCTTTTGAATGAACTGAATGAAAAGAACTCTTTCGCCTAAGTGAACGAATGGAGCAATAAAGAAAAAACGTCCAGTGAGTGGCTGTTCTGCGGATGGAAACACCTTGTTGATGAGAGAGGTCAACAGAGAATGGTAAGACTGAGTCGAGCTGACAGAAAAGCTACTGTAACTCAGATAACCACTCTGTACAACTGTGGTGAGTAGAAAAGCATCTCAGAATGCACAACACATCAAACCTTGAGGCAGATGGGCTACAACAGCTGAAGACCACATCGGGTTCCCCTGCTGTCAGCCAAAAACAGAAAGCTGAGGCTACAGTGGGCACAGGATCACCAGAACTGGACAGTTGAAGACTGGAAAAACATAGCCTGGTCTGATGAATCTTGATTTTAACTGAGGCACCCAGATGTTAGGGTCAGAATTTAGCACCAAAAGCATGAATCCATGGACCCGACCTGCCTTGTGTCAACAGTCCAGGCTGGTGGAGGGGGTGTAATGGTGTGGGGAATGTTTTCTTGGAACACTTTGGGCCTGTTAATACTAATCAATCATCTCTTGAATGCCACAGCCAATTTGAGTATTGTTGCTGAGTATGTGCATCCCTTCATGGCCACAGTTTACCATCTTATAATGGCTACTTTCAGCATGATAATGCACCATGTCTCAAAACAAAAATCGTCTCAGACTTTCATGAACATGACAATGAGTTCAGTGTTCTTCAGTGGCCTTCCCAGTCACTGGATCTGAATCCATTAGAACATCTTTGGTATGGGGTAGAACACGAGAGTCACAGCATATAAGTTCATCTACAAATCTGCAGGAATTGTGTGATGCAATCATGTCAACATCGACCAGAATCTCAAAGGAATGTTTCCAACACTTTGTGGAATCCATGCTATGAAGAATTGAGGCTGTTTTGAGAGTAAAGTGAGGCCCTACTCAGTATTAGTATAGTGTTCCTAATAAAGTGCTCATTGAGTAAGTTTGCAGTATAAAAGCAAACTTACATAGGACTAGAGCATGTAATCAGCTCACCATAGTGGTGCGAGTGCTAGCACCGAGGCTATCACGAAAATTGCACATCTCATGTTGGTCTGCATGTCTGAAAGTCTTTTTATATGAGAACGTCTCCTCGTTTACAGGTACTCCTGCATGATGATAAGGCATCCATCCAAAAAGTGTTGTTCTTTGACACTTGAATGTTGGTACCAAAGGAAAATAATACAAAAAACAACAAGCATACGAATCTAGTGCCTACCATTTTGCAAACCTGTGTGCACAAAGTGCCCTAGGGAATTGTACAACCGATCCATGGTTTGGAACGAATTCTTCTTTGTGAAAGCAAACGTGTGGTGATGAGCTCCTCCCCCAAACAAGCGCAGAATCAGTCTAGCATAACACAAATACCATACATTACAAGCATGAATAAACTACATTACTCTTTAAATATGCACTGTTATGCTTGTTTAATTTCTTGAAGTAAACTGGGTAGTTTATTTGCATGAAATTGGCAATTATTTTTGACAAATTTGAGCACATTGTGTAACTTTGATGAGATCTCTACTGAAACTCAAGAGGAGATTTATGGGAGATTAGTGGGATCTTTATGTCTCAGCAGAAAATCATGAGAGACAGGAGACTTCAGAGGAAGTCCTTTTATTTCTATTTGATCTCATTGCTGTCTAGGAGAAACTACAGAGATAATAAGATCTCTTTTTAGATTTTTTTTCTGTGGGTAAATGCAATAGCGAAGACAGAAATTTTCACTTTCTCTAAATACATACATCAGAATGTATTTTTTGTACCCCACCCCCCACCCCCTGATATTCTGAGTGAGCTGTACAACATGTATATCTTTCATTGTGGTAGTAAATACAAACTACTGTTATAAAGTCAGTTAAAAACAAATTCAGCTTGAAGGGCTCATGTGATTAAAATGAAAGCATTAAAATCTGTTAATTGTATTAATAAATGTTGATTTAGTGATAAAATAGCACTGGTAATTTGTGTTTGTAATGTTAGCAAAAAAAAATACTAAATAACCTGTTTACTAGCAAGCTAAATAACCACTACAGTGTGCCCTGGAAAAGAATATGGGACAATGCAGAGGTTGAGTGGAGATAGGGAAAAGGAGAGATGGAGCGCTTTAGCTACGTGCATGTCGAGAGCGACGTTTCACTCAGGAGCACGGAGATGACGCACATTGGCAGACTCTAATTTTCTTTGCGCCGTTTTTACTCGCCTGTGCTTAAATAGTCTAATGGTTCTCAGTGTGTGATATGCTCCATGCTCTGCAAACCACCGTGAAGACCTCAGCAAATGATAGGATACGGCAGCACTCCAAGTAGTCTGAATAAAAACGCTCTTATGTTGTTCGTTTTTAGGTGGTTTTCTGAACGAATTTGCAGACAGTGCTTGAAATTGTTTTCCATAATGCTGACCCTTGCTAAGCGTATTCTTTTACCACTGAATTATAGGAATGGAAAATAAAGTCTGAGACTGGTGAGAAGAACAAGTGGATTAACATTCTGCCTTCTCTTGCTTGGTACACTGGGCAGTGTTTACAGTGTGCTGCTAAAAGAGCAGAAGCCCACGAATCAGAATCCAAGTGTGTCAGTGGGTTCTTGCCAGGCCACTAACGCTGTGTTTTTATATGCTTCTTATTTCCTGTGCTCTCTCTGAGGAATGTTACAGTGTGGCGGCTGGAAGAAGCCCTTGTGCCCACAATTTGTTTCATCCCTGAGGCGAATGTGCATACGTGCCACTCGGCATATTGCAGTGATTTGGAGTGCAGCAGTGGCTGTGTGTTGTCTGACCTGGGTGTTTTCACAGAGAGGGGGAGGGCTGGGCTCGTCGCTGCTCAGCGTGTGCCCTTGTTTTTGTTTTCTCTGCAGTTCCAGTCCGAAATGGTAGTGAGGAGGGGTTTTCTCTCTCTCTTTCCTGGATAGATAAAGAGGCACGAGCCATTTCATCGGCTCACATCACATTCCCAGCAGGCTGTGTGGCTCTCTCTCTCTCTCTCTCTCTCTCTCTCTCTCTCTCTCTCTCTCTCT
>JAOTRR010000038.1:24333689-24345335 GCA_028570945.1 Gogo arcuatus
GGCATCTGAGACCATTCCTCTTTACAGAATCTCTCCACATCATCCAGGGTCCTAGTTCATATACATAAACTATTAATGGTTACGCAGGAAGAGGTAACTGCCAATCACTAATGTTAGTTGCTTATCTGTTATTTTGTCTAACTACACCTTTGCAAATTTTAGTTGAATAGCCCTGCGGTAGACCATGCACAGTACAACAGAACAACCCGCACGTCCACTTTTAACATAGTCATAGATTTCACCTTGATCACAACTTACTTTTTTTTGACAAATGCTGCATCAACCAGAGTGACTTTAAGTGTGCAGTGTAGGCTGAACTGTCTCAAAAATGATCTCTGAGAAACATCTTATTTTTTCAATTTTGTTCAGGCATGCTGTTTTTATATCAATGAGCATAGTGACAGCGTAAAGACATAGATTAATAAAATTCATAGATTAATGAATAGATTATGAATGAATAGATTGGACTCAGTTAGACGTTAACCAGCCCACTGATTTCACATCACAAAAGATTTCATTTAAAGCACAAGAAGTCATGCTTTTCATTATCTTGAAATGTTATTCAGGTTCAGTTAAAAACACTAGATAAATCAGACTTATGTAATGGTACAGGAACAAATGAATACATTTAAAATATATATGAGTGCTTGGTATTCTGTGTTTAGCATTTATTATTCAGCCACAGCTATGCATGTGGGTACATCACTATCTAACAGCAAACAAAAGTTGGTCAGTCTTTCATTATTGGTAATATTAGCATTTTTGGAGGAAGGATACCAGAATCTCAGGCCATAAAGTCAGCTCTGGTATGTACTTCAGGCTTTACTCATGGTCTGTTTATGGATGCAGTCATGAGAATGCAGCCGTTACGTCAGCAAATGTGTATGGACGGGAAAATCTGAGGATTCACGTCATGGCTTAAAAGGAGCTGCTCTAGTTCACAGTGTTGGGAAGCTCCCTGTGCCAAGTAAGATGAAGCCCATAGAAGGGATGCCATGCCTCATGGGTGAGAATGCCAGCCATCTCACCAGCCAGATTAGGGTGACCTGCCCACTCCAGATGGGCTTCACATTTCCAGACAATTAGCACCACTCACTGGGAACATCTACCCCTCTGTGTGGGTGTGTGTGTGTCAGTATGTATTTCTCCTTTTGTAGGCTGATGTCAGCAACCCGGCATGTGGTCTTTCTCTTCACTCACATACTCCTCTCACTCTCTTTTCTCCTCGTTCTCTCTAATGCTGGCCTCACTTTACAGAGCATGGCTGCTGTTGTTCACATGCAGACATTTGGTTTCCATGGCAGCCCATCCAAGG
Organism: Gogo arcuatus; assembly: GCA_028570945.1. Classification (NCBI taxonomy): domain Eukaryota; kingdom Metazoa; phylum Chordata; class Actinopteri; order Siluriformes; family Anchariidae; genus Gogo; species Gogo arcuatus. The sequence continues at coordinate 24,335,005 of JAOTRR010000038.1, forward strand.
AGGCTTGTTTCTATTAGCATGTGTGTGGAAAGAACCTCAATGCATTAACACCACAATAAAACGCTATATTGCCAGATACAGTCTGAGTGACATGTCAGAGACCTTCTTGTGTCTCTCCAGTGTGTTCTTACTAAACCCGCTTCTGAATTTCCTCATAGCTCACAGTTCCATTGTGTTCAAATGCCTGCTCAAAAGATTTGGAATATTATCAAATATCAAAAAAGCCCAAGTTTCTAAAAGCATGGCTTAGCAGCAGTTCATGTCCTGTCTAGGGTTTTTTATTTCAGAATTCATTAAGAACTAATACAACTTAGTTCTAACACAGCTAATATTTGGTAGGGTGGGATGGTGGTGCAGAGGGTAGCATTGCCCCCTCACAGCTCCCAGGTGTCTGGTTCAATCCTGAACTTTGCACATTCTTGCAGGTTCTCTGGTTTCCTCCAACCTCCTAAAAACATTCTCCAGTGGAGATGTTTCTATCAGTAGTGTCTGATGGTTGTTGTTTTTCTTCTGATGAGTCATGGACTTTTTTCCCTTTGGTCTGTGAAAAAGTGAGGGGTTTGTATGGTTTCTGATGAGGTGTAACAATTGGACAATTTGGATCAATCTATCAGTTGAAAAAAAACCAATAAATAAATTGAGGCAACAATTAGAAATTGATTATTATTTTTAAAAAGGACAGACAACTGGTGTGATAAATTATTAAATAATTATTAAAACCATTAAAATGATTAAATTATTAAAATATTTAAAAATCTTATTTAAAATATATTTTTATTTTTAAACTGTTATGTAAATTATTTGATTTACTTATTTGCTAATTAACAGCAGGCTTACCCTAGATTCTGAACAGAGTTGTTCATGCATCAGTCGGATATTAAATCCTATCATAGGATCAAATCATATCCTATCATAGCACATTCAGACGTATCATCAAATATCGAATTGTTGCTTTATGAATATAAATCATATTGTAGCAGAAACACTGGCATCGTCAAATATCGAATTGTTGAGCTCATCAGTTGTTATTCACATTTAAATTGGGTGACTTCCATTTTTGAATGCCTGTATATTTAATTAAAATTTAGGCTATTGTTAGCAACTGACTACTGTTTGACTCTTTCATTCCGTTTCATCTATATGCAGTGTAGACATATGCTCTGCAACAAATCAGCATATTGACTGACTTGATTAAACATTATTATTTTCACAGACAGCTTACCAAAGAAGCGGTAGTGACTTGCATGAGATGTGAATCATCCACATTTGGTATTGACTTACTGTATATAATATAACATTATTCTGTTACCCTACGTTCACACCAATGCAGCGAGAGCGTCAAAACAACCGGAAGTCAGTCATTTTCTATATGAACCAGCATCTCTAGGTGGCAAGACCATTGGCTGCGCGTCTTGGGCAGTGGGGACGTCAGAATAAAGTTGAAGTCGGGGAAACTTTATGGTGATGAGCTATGACGCGGTTCAGCAGCAACCAATCGGAATTTAGAAGTGCTGCACTCTAAAGAATACTAGAGAACACAGTCATGTAAATTTTAGTTCCATTCAAACCGTTCCAAAGTAGCCTACCATGGAAGAGAAATTGGTAATTGCGGTGGCGGGTTTCCTCATTATTTAGGATGTAACCCTATTTGCATACAGGGACGTAAATTAAAAAAGAAAAAGACGCATGGACCAAGGTGTTGAACTGTAGGTGTTTCAAGAGTTGGTGAAGTGCATAATATATTTTGTGAAAATAGGAGGGAATTGCATGCTAACCAGCATAGCCATAGCATATAAGAGTGTTGGCTATTTACTTACATGTGACTTCAGTGATGCTGTTGAACGGGAGGTATTACGAGACGAGAGGAGCATGTTGGATGTGTTCAAATGAAAGCAGTCACTTTTGCTGGGTTTTTTTTTTTTTTTTTTTTTTTTTGCAAGAAGGCAAAAAACAAGTAAAAATAAAAAGTCTGCCCGGTCCTCCTAATGGACCCAACTTTTTAAAATTATTTTAGTTATTTAAATTATTCATTTGTAAAATTATTTTGATTAAGATACAAGATACCGGTTGACATGTTTGCTTTGCAGCCCTTTTAAATAAAGTTTGCAAGACGAAGCATTCTGAACGACCTTGTACCCGCCTATTTTATCTATGTCACAGAGCGTCCCCGAACTTACCAGCGTCATTAGCAGGGCAGCCAGAGCGAATTTTGACGCTCTCGCTGCATTCAGTGTGATCGTAGGGTTACTGCTGCTTTCAGAATAATGATGTATTCTTGTTTTGAGTAGTACAATAAAAAAGGAAAGTCATTTTCATAAATAACTAAATATTGCTATTACAGTTTTATTTGAACTCTGTATGATTTTTAATGACCTGATATTTCTGTTGAGTGAATATAAACAGTGAGAGTTTACTGTCTCCTCACTCCGCTGAACATCCATTTATTGCCGACTATTTTTTGATTTGACATCAGCCCAATGACTCCTATAGAGAAATGTGTGATCCAAGCAAAGGGCAGACAGGACTAAACACTCACGAGTGCAAGCCTGGCTCCAGTGACTACTGTCATCAATTGGCTATGCCCAGTTTAAACCAATGGTATAATTAACTTTTTCAGGAGCCCTCAATGGAGATCTTAAAAAAAGCAGCCTCCCCCATTATGGTGCGTTGCTTGACTTGAAGCGCGTGCCCTGATATGTCTCAGTGAGGCTGTAGAGGCCTGTTACTCCACAGTGAAGCCATAGGCATTTATTTCAGTGGGCTGGACAGATATTCTTAGCTTGTTTGTGTAAGATGTGAGTGCTGCTGCACCACATCAAGCTGTAATGGCCCTGTTTTTTTATGAGGCTGTCAGCTTATCATGATTGGCTGTATGGACTCGACAGTTGGGAGGGCGTGTAGGTCATAATAGCACATGTAGCCTTTACTGTGTGTGTGTCCTCAAAACGTTCTGGAGGCACTTTACTCAGTTTCACAGAGGTCTGGTGAAGACTGCCACCTGTTGATCAAGCAGCGTTCATTTAACTCTAATAAAATGGCCAGGTTTACTATAATAATTGAACAATACTTTCGAACACAAAACTTTGTATATTTGGCGTAGTTTCTTAATTAACTTCTAGTTCTTTTTTAAGTCATATTTATATTACAGGGATGTCTTTTTCCATTAATATTGTTTAGATTGCTGATATCTAAGATTAAAAGGATGTGAGTCATTTAGCTAATATAAATAAAATGGAACAGTTACTGATTACATGCAAGAATAGTTATAAAAGAGGTAGTGGCTGGTATCACATGCCTTGAAGGAGGCCAGCCTTCACCTTCCTGGATTTATACCTACTGTGTGACTAAATGAGGAGGAAAAAAGTAGGTTTATCAGACGTCCATTACAACATAGTGAACAGGACATGCATTGGATTCATGTTATAAGATTAAACAGTACATTTTGATTATAACATTACACATATAATTGTGCATGTTAATATTTATACAGTTGATTGTTGACACCACTATGTAGAATCTATTCAGTGTTCATGTGTGTTTTTGTGTGAATGTTTGACAGATTTGAGCTGATGCGCATGTGCTGGCAGTACAACCCCAAGATGCGACCCTCCTTCCTGGAGATCATCAGCAGCATCAAGGAGGAGCTGGAGCCGTCCTTCCATGACGTCAGCTTCTTCTACAGTGACGAGAACAAGCCACCTGACACTGAGGAGCTCGACGTGGAGGTAGAGAACATGGAGAACATCCCGCTGGACCCCGCCTCCACCCTGACTCCACCCTCCTCTCAGGGGCTCACAGAGACTGCTACTTTGCCCTCTGCCCCTATGACCTGCACCTCGGTCCCTACGCCCTCCACCTCGCCCTCTTCCTCTACAGCATCCCCAGCCTTGGACTCACACTTCGACAACACACAGCCGTATGCACACATGAACGGCGGCCGGAAAAACGAGCGAGCGCTTCCGCTTCCACAGTCGTCGGCCTGCTGAATTGCCCCCACATACACACGTTATCCCATAATTTCCCTTACCCATGTTTGTGGTCACGTACCTTTTTCCTCAGTCGGAGAGACAAACTCAAGGAGTCGATACCCAGATAGACAATGATAGACAATGTCCTACTGTAAATCAGTACATTGCTTACTTATTTTTATGATGGTTATTATTATTTTATGGGGGTTCTTTTTCATCCCAGTGGAAGATTTATGTGTGGGACACAGATACAGGCTGCATAATGCTCTGGCAATATTTAAAATGACTCGCAAAACCATCACACTGGGGAGCTGCAGCAGAAACGTCTTTTGTATCATATTTTGTTGCTTTTTAATTTCCTAGAGGAAGTTTAAAGAGGTATAAGCATATTCTCAGCCAGAGAATTGTATTTAAAAAGAAATTGTGTGTATCAGCCAACAAGCCCAACATCTGAGCACTTTTTAAAGGGCTTGTGTGTGTGTGTGTGTGTGTGTGTGTGTGTGTGTGTGTGCGCCGAGAGGTGTATGTGGGTTTTTGCAGTATGAAAACATTCATACGTATTCCTCTCTGCCATGCTGCACATCTCTCCCTCACCTGCTCTGTTTATGGTCACATTTCTCTTTCAAGGTAGAGTAGTGAGCATCTCTGCTAGGATCGCTTGTTCTCATGTCAGAACTGTTGCCTGGTTGGTCATGTTGTCCTTTGCTCCATCTTTTTCAGTAAAAAGAGAGATGGGGATTTTTTGAAACTGCCAAATTCTTTTTGCCAAATCAATACTTCTTTTTCATATTTATTAATCAGCATGTTTATGTTCCCTCCTTACTTCCCATATTTTGGTTGGACAAGAAAGTATTGCAGTCAAGAAACTATAGCTCTTACACTGGCCTCATGCTTTTTTTTTTACTTGATAAAGTAGTTGGTCTGCTCTCCACTCTGGCATAGCTCTGATTGTCCAACTGTGACATGACCGTATCCACTCCAGCATCTGAGAGATGCACAGCCTCGATGTGTTGTTTCAAATGACATAAAAACAGTCTGACAGCAAACAACGACAAGGTACATGCTCTAAGTGTTGAGCCAGAGGCACACAAGATTGTCTCAAATATGAAGCAAACAGTTTGGGCAAAGAGGATCACCAGTTTTGACACTTGTTTGTAAAGACTTTGAGGCATTGTACACAGCAGGTATTTTGTTCAACTAGTTATTTGTCTCTATACAAATCCGCCAACTCTATGAAGGTCTTACAGTTGTATGTTAGACCATCAGACCATTTACACACATCATTGGTTTCTCACTTTTGATAACTTTTTTACAGCTCTGATGTTCTTTGTCTGTACAGAAAGAAGCTGCTATTTTATCCTTTTTTTCTTCAAGGATGTTATATATATAAATATATAAATATATATATAAAGAAATCCTTCAGGTTTAATATTTTATGATCTCCACTACAGTCCATTTTCTTATGCTTTATACTCTTCTAGCAAAAATGAAAGAAAAACAAAAAAAGAACAAAAAAAAAGATAAAATTATATTTAATAAACAGATTGTTCCCCTTCTGCTGAGAGGTTGTCTAGATTGCCACATACAATCCATTGCCTTCTGTTTTTAATGTATTATTATTATTATTATTATTATTATTACTGTGTTTGTGTAGGTTTTTAAAAATGCCCTTGGTCTGTGTGAGTAGTTTTGGCACCCTTGTACCAGTTGTCTAGCACTGCACCAAGTCCTGCTCCCTAGGTGCAACTGAATCTCAGGTCAGAGTTAAGATTTTGTTCTCTCCACGCATCCTTGTCCCAGCTCCTCCTTCTAATCTGTTGCTTTGTCTTTAGTGTAATGGCGCTCTCTCTCTTTCTCTCTCTCTCGCTGCTCTGCTTCCCATATGAGTGTTGTACAATCGTTTTTCTGCCTCCCCCAGTGCCTCACTCTTAAGTCAAGACTCGTCTTTCTTTTGTTGTGTCTTTTATATCACTATCACCCCATCTATATAATTGCTTAGTATCTGACAGGGCTACTTGGGTCATCTTAGTTTGCCTTATAAATCCCAACCGCTTGCCTGCGCTCTAAAACAACATGCTGTTGTAGGCTGAAGCATAGTCACACGCATTCAACGCAGGCTTCTCTGATGAAACATCTGGAAACCAAATACAGACAGGGTTGGATTGAACTCCAGCACAGTGGTCTTGTCATTTCAATGAGAATGAAAGAGGTTTGTTTTTGCTTTTAAAAACACTTCTTCTCTTTTTGATGGATTTTGCTTGGTATTTTGAGAAATGTCACCCATGTGTGATTTGTCCCTTCATAGAAGTCTGTCCTCCTCTTCTGTAGAGTTATTTATTCTATTTTATTTTTCTTTGTGATATAAGTTTAATTCACTGTATAAATGGCCCAATGTATATACGTTTTTATTTGTATTTTCCATGTCATGACTGGGGGACTTTTTTTTCCATTTCCTTGAAGCATTTATCTACCTCACTCTTTTTTTAATTATATATATGTATGTGCATAAAAAGAAAAATCTCACTATTTTCTCATATGTCTGTAGGAGACGAACCTCAGTCTCTACACGAAAAACCTCATCAGCATCACAAACCACATGCTGTCAGAGGACTGGAGAGAGGAGGGCTATGCAGCTTATTGCGAGCCTATGACAACCATCCCAAATTGCATCCCACATCATAAATTGCCCAAGCTCTTTCATTATCATTTCTCCTAAAAGAAAAAAAAAAAACACAATATACTACAGAGGAATGTAGGAATCAAACTAATAATTACAATTCTGGGCTTGGGGAAACAATATCAAAATTGATGCCATTGCATATTTCCAAAATTCTTTGTATCCTGATGAAAATGTTTTTACGTGTGAGTGTAAATGCTCATGTGTTTATATCAGAAGGATAAATGGGACATGGCGTATAATATTTGGGACAGAGCTGCATAGCTTTAGCCATCCTCTCTCCACTCAGTCACGTGATTTCCACAACCAGGAATCCTCAGATCATGCAGCTGGCTTTGAGGGTTTGGCGTTCATGGTTTTATTCAAATACTGCTGTGATTGATTTCCTGCCTAAACACAAACTGTTGAATTTCCAAAGCAAGTACAATTAAGGGGAAAAAAACTTATATAATCTTAAGCCAGCAAAACCACTATTTTGCATTGATTTTATTTATTTGGCCAACCTTATATTTCATGATCCAGGCATGAAACAGTCACAATTTGTGGCTCTTGTGCTATAAATATCATCTCATTCTGTTTGACTCTCCAAGCTTTGGCACTAACAAAGAGCAGGTACTGTAGTGCCATTTGTCCCTACTCTAGCTCTAACATCCAGCAGCAGACATACTGATGTGATTTTTAGTCTGCATTCATCATTAAAAATCTGATTTGGCTCTTTCCAACTGGCTGTATTAGCACTGATCAGACCTGCCTCACTTTCAGCTGTAAAAGTACCACTGCATCATTCCTTCACTGTTCTACTAACACTTAACACCCACAGAGCAGCCAAATATTAAATGGTCTTGAGCCAGTTTCCATTAAAAACATGTTTAATTTTATCATGATCTCAGCATACAGTGATTACACTATAACATGTCCCTCTGTGAGAGATTCTAAGATGTACATTACACTTTCTGCTTGTAAGAAACTCAGTCTTGAATCATTATTTCCATATTTTCTAAACCGTAAAATAAGCACCATAGTATGTGCTTTTGGGAAATTGGGTATTTAAGCATTTGGCCTTCTGAAGACTCAGTGTTTCTGCATGCTGTGCTGATTGGGTTTAAATCTTTCTTTCTTCTGTTTGCTCCAGACATTTCACATAGTCGTCTATCCCATCTCCTTTTCTACAGATAAAGAAAGACAGAAGTGTCTCAGTTATTGTGTCTCTCTTCTGTAATGCTGCTCCCAATATGCTGCTCCTCTGTCTGTTTTAAGGCCTCTCCATTTCAACTGGCTATCCGGAGCTTTGGACAAGTGCTCGGTCTCAGCAGAATGGTTTTCCAAACATGCTTTACTGGTGTTAGACCATCAAAGTATGTTTCACACTTGGCAAAGGACTTTGAAGCACACAAAAAACTTTGCGCTCCGTAATATCTCACCAACCCTGAAAGTTCTGCTTCATAGCCCTTAACGTTCTTTCAATTTCTATTTGTGGTAGTCTTCTGTAAGAGGAATTTCAGGGCTAAAAATGTGGCCAGTGATGGGGAGACCTGGTTGGGAGATCAGATTGCCAGAAAAATATGGTATGGGGGGGAAAAAAAATTCAGTGGCGTTCAGCGTGGGACAAGACGTAATCCAAATCACCATTCTTTGAAAGGCCTTGTACTTGTGTTGTTGCATATGTATATGGATGGGAGTATATCACATGTAGATGTAGTGATGTAGATTATGATGTTTATATATTATTAAAAAAAATTACTATAGATCAGTGATATTTATTTGTTTGATTTTTTTTTTTCTGTAATGAAATGGACAAAAGGGTTGGCTTGTTCCAAAGTGAATGTCAGTTTTTGTTGAATGCTGCCAAGGTCCCTAGTTAACTGTAGGTAACAAATCTACTACAGAAACACAGACACAAATAGGACAGTGATGTCCAGTAGATTACGGGTAGTCATGAGAGAGATTTAACATGACTAGAATTTTTTTTTAAAGAGAAACGTTTACAGTAGATATAGCGCTTCTTGCAAATGACCGTTCTTTGCAAACCTGAAGATCAATTGACTGACTGAGAGTTTGGTTTGTTTTGATTTATTTTTTCCAAGTATCATTCATTTTTGTTGTATTTCCTCAGAATACAAAACCTCAGGTTTAGAGAAGATGCATAGATGCATTTTAACTGCAATAATAAGCTTGAGGTTTTATATACATCATTTTCCAGGCACTGTTCTTTTGCTTGGCATTCCGGATTTAAAGAAAAGTAAAATAAAATAAAATGTAAAGGGGCCTTGTTCTACTGTACTGAGATATTTTCAATCAATAATGCTTTGAATTTTTCTTTTTTTGCAAAGAGCTCTTATCTCTGTGTCATTGAACTGATTGATAGAAACTGATTTGGTGAAACAGCTCGGCTGGTACTCGTCTTCTCGTAAATTATGTATCTGAGGCCTCCTCGCTTTATTTTTATTTTCTCCTCACTTCTAGTTCAGATGGTATACTTTTTACATGACATTGGCTTAATGTGTATCTGAAGAATTTTCATGTATTTTCTTTTTTTTTTCTTAAATTTTGAATTAAAAAAAGTGAATGGGACAGAATGCCAGTGTTGAGTTGTGTTTTCTTATTGTGTCTTTATTAATACATTCAGGTGTTTTTTTAACTCGACTATTTAAGCACCATTTAATTCTTCATGTGTTGTTAGCTGTGTCTGCATATTGACGCTGTAGGTCAGATCCTTTCTGTGTCAAGCTGGCATAACATGACCTGGATAATGGTCTGGAGCTGTGGCACCAGTCTTTCTGGGCTTGCCAGACTGCCACAGGCAGGCATGTGAATGAATGCTGCTCTTCTCTGCCCATAATGGAGGGAGAGGTAGTGTACAAAATCACACAGGTACCTGCAGACAGAGGAAACACACATCTGCACTTCAATTGTCATTGGACTAAAATAATTTCAGAACCCCTCATGCAAAAATTACAAGAATAAATTGCAATAGTACAATTTATAAGCACTCCACAATAAAAGCACAAACCTCCCAGCATCCCTAGAGTAGATCACATCCAGTCCAAGCCCTTTCAAGCTCTTCGCAATTGACCTCATGTCTATAATGGAGTCCAACTGTTCTGCTCCTCCTTGAATACAACAGTTATCAGCTGGACAGATGCCACACACATCTCTGTCCTTATAGCCACTGTTCTTGCCTGTCTGTTCCAGAACAATGCATTTGGTTCCTGAGGCTATGCCCACATGGATAGCAACCTGATCACCAGACAGACTGGATACGGTCAGGAACAGATACTTGTTTTTGTGTTTCCATATGTTATATTAAACAACTAATTCATACACTGCAAAAATGACATCTTCAATTATAGTCACATTTATGTAGTATTTCCTATTACACGATTACAAATATAAGAATATTAATCCTATTTTAGATTTTTTTTTTTTTACTAATTTCAAGCTTGAAATAGTTTTGTTTTAATGGGCAAATAATTGTATTCATTTTAACCATTTATTTCTAGAAACAAGCAAAATTTTCTCTTTGCAAATTTTAAAACTTGAAGTGAGTAAAAAATGTTTAGAAATAGGTGTAATGTTATACAGTATTTGGTTTATGGTAAACTTATTATAGGAAATATTAGATAAATTTAATACTACTAGTGCATCTCAAACAATTAGAATATCGTGAAAAAGTTCAATATTTTCCA
>JAOTRR010000038.1:24411567-24435393 GCA_028570945.1 Gogo arcuatus
TATATATATAAAATAAAAAAAGGCATTAATTGCAGTGTGGCACAATTTTTTTAATGTTGGATTGTGAGTAAAATATTTGTAAGAGAAAAAAATTGCACTGAGAGCGCAAATTAAATCAGAATCATGATGTTAAATTGCATTTATGGTCTCGTGTGATTTGCAGGAGATTTACATCTATGCATGAAAGAACACTATGCACTATGGGTTAAGGTTTAGATTGCCATCTTTTTAAAGCAACATGGTTTCACCTACTCAAAAAAATATTTGTGATATTAAAGATCTGTCATTAAATAATCATTTAGGAAACTGGGAGATTCAATATATCCCTAATAACAATTTAATTAGAACTAAAAGCTACAAAAACTCCTGGCTGCATATGTCACACACTGATTGACAGTGGCTTATCCCTGGCAATGTAAAGAACTTGTGAACAATGCTAATGCTAAAGCATGTAGAAAAGACAGAGCAGAACTTCTGCAACACTTTTGTTTTTACATACGAGTCATCAGTGTTGCGTGGTGTGTTGGTGTTTTTTGTACATATTTCTAGCAGCACAGTACTTGCAACAAGCCTGAAAATAAGGTAAGATAGTGTGCTGAGCTTGTGTGCATGCCAGTGGTACTTCCCCCTTCCAGCTAGTTTAAAAAAGCAACACTAATCAGCAGGATATTGCATTGCAGCATGCTGAAGCAGAATGCATATTGCATTTTGTTTAATAAAAGAGGATTAAAATGACACTCAATTTCGGTTCGGTAAATGAACAGGAAGGAGGTGGGTGTGTGTGAAACTCAGTGTGGATTTATTCCCATACTTTCATTTTTCAGTGTTTATATATTTTTTTTAAATGCGCATGCACACACACAGCTCTGTGCTGGTTCTCGGCTTTCTCTCTATTTCACAGCTCTCTGCTATTCCCTCTTTATTCCTTCTTCTGCTCACTGCAACGCAGAGCACACATTAGTAGGTAAGCACTCACAGGTGTAACTCTCTACCACTTACCTCCCATGGCTTCGTTCTCCATTCAGAAACCAGCACTCCACCACACCTCTGCTTCCACATACCCCTACCATTTGATTCAGGCTGGTGAGCCCTCTGGCCTCCCACCAACTCGCCCTAAAGAGTCTGAAGGGCCCGATACCAATGAGTGATCTGCATGTTGGCATCCTTCATGCGGTGGAGCCATTGCAGCGGGTGTGGTCCAAACAGAGGGTGAAGGCCCATCCCAGGAGATAGTAATGGAGAGTGAGGACTGTCCACTTGATGACCAGTCATTCTCTCAATGATGCTGTACTTAGCCTCTCACACTGAGAGCTTGCGGCTGATTTACAGCACGGGGCGCTTTTCCCTTCCACCATCTGGGACAACACAGCCCCCCAGCCCCTGTCTGATGCATCTGTCTGCAAAATGAAAGGGAGAGAGAAGTCAGCAGAGTGTAAGAGTGGTCCACCACAGACTGCAGATTTTGCCTGAATGAAAGCCCGTTGGCAAGGCTTCGCCCACCTGACAGGATCTGGTACTCCTTTTTTAGTGAGTTCAGTCAACGGGCTGGTGATATCCAAATAATTAGGCATAAACCTTCGAAAATAACCAACCAGCCCCAGAAACTCTCGCCTCCTTTTCGGCCTTGGGTCTTGAACAGGCTGCAATCGCTGCTGTCATCAATTTGGGGGCGCACCTGCCCATGGCCGAAGTGGAAGCTCAGATATCATACTTTGACCTGTCCAATCACACACTTCTTTGAGTTCGCCATGAGTCCTGCCCTTCTTAGCAATCTCAGGACAGCCCTCAGATCTTGAATGTGGTGCTGCAAATGTAAGCAGTGGTATAGGTGGTGTGTGGAAGGAGGATTCTGTCCATGAGTTGTTGAAACATTGCGGGAGCCCTGAACAACCCAAACGGAAGGGTGATGAATTGGTGTAAACCAAATGGAGTGGAAAAGCCTATTTTCTCATGGGAGAAAGGAGTAAAGGGGATCTGCCAATATCCCTTTGTCAAATCCAGTGTCAAATAAAAGCGATCATGTTAAAATCATGTTCTTAAGCATTTGTCTGCAGTTGGTAAATGCTGGTGCGAATTGATTTAATCCATAGTAATTCATAGAGTTCACAAAGAGTGCGTGACATAAATGTAGTGCCTTGATCAGTCATGGCACTGGCTTCCAGGTTTCATGTAGTGTAGTCCACTAAAACTAATACAAAACAATGCACCTGTGCCATCCGGTCTAATGCCCGGATGAGGTCCATACCAATTCTTTTGATGATGACCTTGATTAATGGAAGAGGGCACAATGGTGCTTTTGGGGTGGCCAGCGGATTCACCAGCTGACATTTGCAACATGTTGCACAGCACCTGCAAACATCCCCGTGAATGCCCAGCCAAAAAAACGAGCAATGAGACACTTGAGTGTTTTATCCTGTCCCAAATGCCCAGGCCTTGGGATTGTGATGAGCCACATGGAAAAGAAGTTTCCTACAGCTCTTTGGGACCAATAACTGGGTCATCTCTTCTTTGGTTTGAGTGTCCTGCATCACTGCATCAATCTTTAATAATGGAAAAATATGGGTGGGAGAGCGCAACATTAGGCTGGATCCTTTTGACTCGCACTTAATCAAAAGTGTGTCTCAGGGTCTCATTGTGCCACTGCGCCAGAGGGAAATCCCCTGCAAAGAGTGGAGGGCCTCCCCATCCTCCGTGTCCCCCTGATGTGGAACTGACATCAACAAACCCTGCCACTGCTGTGCAAGTCTTCCCCCCCACCCCTTGCTACTGCAGGACCCATCCAAGAACATTCCTCACTAATGTCTGAAATCCTGGCCAATTTGTCTGCAGAATTAGTGGATGGAGAGGTGAGGACTAATGGCCACCTCTACTCTATGCTTTTGTCTCCGAAATTGAATCATGATGGGCATGAGGGGATACCCGTGCACATCCCCATGCACATACCTCACCTTCACCTGGCGTTCTGTACGCAATGCTTTCCTTTGAACCAGACTTTGGTGAATTGAGGTCTGGTTGCAACCTGAATCCACTAACGCAAGTAGCCCCTTGGATACTCGCCTCTCAGCTCAATCAGGGGTGGCCTCCAGTGTTTCCGGGACCCGGACCAATGCACCCACCTCCAGCAGCACCAGCACATTGGCCCAGGCCTCACTCTGACTCCTGCAGCCCCAGAGTCACCCACCTGTGAGGGAGATGCAACAGACACAGAAGGGGGGGCACAAGCTTCGTGGGGATTGACCCCTGTTTCCATGGTACAGGGTTGGGGGGACGAGGAGAAGAGCAGGGGGAAAGAAGGGAGGGAAAGACAGAGAGAGGAGCTGGAGCAGGATGCCTGCCACTTTTGGGGAAATGCTGCCAAATGGTCCTCTGCCAACCAGATCACTTCATACAGCAATGCTGGGCGGTGGCACTGGACCCATTCCGCTGTCCCTTCCAGCAGCTGGGTTAACTGCTCCAGCACCACCGCATCAATGATGTCATTGGGATCGCGCTCCTCAGCCAGCAGCCAGCAATTACAGGTATCCCTCTTGCTGAGCAAATGCAAACAGGCAGCCGTGCTTCCCAAGCATCAGTGAGAAAAATTGCTGGCAGTGTTGTTTATGGGTGTGGTTGATCCATTGCAATGTTGCCTGCTGGAGGTCCAGGTACTCCAGCAGGTTATCCATGGGGAGCTGCTGTGCCACGAGCTGGGCCTCCCGTGATAGTCGCGACAAGAGCCGGACCGCCCACTGCTCAGTCGGCCAACCCCATGCCTCCGCTGTTCACTCGAAAAGCCTTGGGGTCATCATGCAGAGACCCATCTTGGTCAGCATGATGTGGGACGTGGCGACTGCTGGGGCTGCTGCTGGCATACCCACCTGCGAGATCAATCTCTGGAGCACCTCGATCCTCCTCCTGTGCATGGAGCAGCACCTGGAATCGTGTCCCATGTGCAGGGTGAGGAGGGCCTAGTGTTGTGTCTGGTGGATGCTGGCAAATGCATGGATGAGCTCTAACAAGGGTGAGGCCTCCCTGACGGTATTCGGTCTTCAAATCCTGGGTTTCGTCACCACTGTGAGGTTTGGTTTGGTAAATAAAGAGGCAGGCTTGTGAAACTGTGTGGGTTTAGTCCTGTACTTTCACTTTTTGGTTTTTTTATTTATTTTTTTTTTTTTTAAAAAAATTTTATTTTTACATGCACAGGTGCACACACGCACGCACACACAGCTCTGTGCTGGCTCTTGGCTTTCTCTTTTTCTTGCAGCTCTTGTCTGTCCCCTCTTTATCCCTTCTCCTGCTCACTGCAACACAGAACACTCATTAGTAGGTGATCACTCACAGGTGTAACACTACCACTCACCTCCCCAAACTTCGCTCTCCATTCACAAACTGGCGCTTGACCATGCCTCCACTTCCACAGAGACTTACTGTCCTTACATTTAACTGCTGACTAACAGGTTGCAATAACCGACATTAACTGTTTAGGATTGTAGGTTTTGCCAGCAAGATCACATCAAGTTTGTTGTATTTTTCCATTCATAAAGTTGAGCTTTTATCATACAAACAAGAACATTGTCAGAAACGCTTTGCTCTTTAATGTGCCCATGTGTAAATAATGTGTTATAAAAATGTGTGAATTTCATAAAAATAGTTGGTGTACTTTTTCCAGTACTAGGTGTAGATCTATACTTAGTACTGTAATTCTACTGTAACTCTGCTTATTCTCACTCTTTCACTATTTCTTTCACTCTTTCACAGTAATGGTGGTGACCCACCATTACCACACACACACACAAAATACTACTACACTAAAATAGTGTATAAAGTGCTAGGTATTGCATCTATACACAGTTCTGCTCATGCTTATGATGCAAGGAGGCTGTAGAAAAGTCACTTTAGTTTCTGTGGTTGGGGTAAAGGTCAGATGGGGTCGGTTGGGGTAAATAAGCGAATGGCTAACTTTAATTGGTACATTAGTAGACCTGATGTCACCTCTACCTTGTATAGCCCTTCCCAACTTTTCTGTTTCTGATGTAGCACATCATGTTTGTGCCCCAACAACAGCAATACGTTGACAAAAATTTAAACTATGATGTGACTGCATGTTGTGCAAGCAGGAGGGCTATATGACTACTTTGCACTGACTTTTATTTTGCTCAGTTTCGTCACTAGTTCTACATACCCATTTTCCTAATTCTGAAAGATCTTCTGCCATCTGTCCAATAAAAATCATTGTACCAACAGCCAGATTGCACTTAAGCTGATGTGTGTAATGCAGCAAGCAATGGGATTCGGAAGGAGTAGTGTACATTACATTATAGTTACAGCATTATGGTGCACCACTGTGAAGCACATGTTTCACATTATTCATGCTATATATTATTCATAGCAAAATATTCATGCTATACTAGCATCCTACTGAATGTACTTGTCTGCTGGACATCTTACTAGTAAAAACTGCTCATCTAGACACGTAATCTGTTTTGTCCTTGGTGCCCAGGCTAGCTATAATCCATGTTTTAACTCTCATAACTGTCATTAATAAGTATAATCTAAATAAGTGTGTCTGACTGTGTGCTGTATTGATGCTCTGTCTAGTTGGAACTGGAGAAAATGCAGCTGCAGAGTCTGGAGCAGGAGCATCGCAAGCTTTCAGCACAGCTGAAGGACGAGCGTGAGAAGAACAAGCATGTGGTGATGATGCTGGTGCGTGAGTGCAAGCAGCTGGCAGCACGTGTGGTTGAGGAGAGCCAACGAGTTGAGGAGCTCTCATCGTCCTCTGAGCAAGAGGGCCGTACCTCAAGCCGTCTAGAAGAGGAGCTGGCCGCTGAGCGTAAACGCAGCCAGCAGATGGAAGCGGAAATGGAGAAGCAGCTGGCTGAGTTTGACACGGAGCGTGAGCAGCTGCGAGCACGACTAAGCCGTGAGGAGAGTCGCTCCGCTGAACTGCGTGCTGAAAGCGACAGTCTGCGCCAGCAGGTAAAGCAGCTCAGAACAGAGCGGGGCAAAGATATGCCGACCCCAGCAGCAGTCTCTGCACCCTTAGCCACACCAGTCAAACCCAAGAGCATTGTGTCAGTTGCTGTGGGCACGGAGGCAGCCAGCTGCAGAGCCACTGCCTCACAGACAGACCCAGTGCCTGAAAATGAAATGCCTAAGAAACTGCCACTGAGCATCCCTGTCAAGCCCACGGGCACCAACTACACTAGCATGAACCTCCCCAAGACCCCTACTACTGTGAGGGGTCTACACCATGGAAGCACTCAGGCAGAGAATGGAGGGGAGGGTCAGATGGCACTGAACTCTGCTCACAGTTTACATTCATCTGGCACTGCCACTGCCCTACCTACAGGGTCCCGTGTCCAGGCAGCCCGCTATAAATTCCAGCCCTCATCTTCAGAGCAGGACCAAAACGGCATGTCTAACCAAGGCCCCCCATCACGTGACCTGTCCCCAACCAACCGAGACAACTTTGCTGCCAAGCAGCAGGCACGTCACACAGTCACACAAGTTCTCTCGCGTTTTACCAGTCCACCAACAGCAGGCCCCCCCACAGTCCTTCGGCCTGGGCTGTCGCATTCCGCTTCAGAAGGAGGACCTTTTGCTGGTCGCCTGGGTCATCCACAGATTGGTATCAAGTCACCCACAGTTGCACGTATTGACAGAGGCAATCCACCTCCCATCCCACCAAAAAAACCTGGACTATCTCAGACACCATCCCCTCCTCACCCACCAATCAAAGTAGTGGGGGAAGCCAGCAGGTCCCCGGCAGTTGGCCTCGGGGTAGGACCACCTAAGTCGGCCAGCACCCCTCAGCTTCCACCCAAACCATCCCTGGATCTGGGGGGTGCGGTGCCAGCCTTGACTGCATCTCAGGTGGGTGAGCCCTGCCCTGGCAGGCATCGGGAGCCGCAGGCGGCAGCATGTGTGGAATGTTCCCCTGTCACCATCACGTCTTCCACCATTGCTACCATTGTCAGTAGCCCTTCTGTAAATCCTGCTAGTGTTCCATCCCATAGCCCCCAGCACCCAGACAGCCCCCTGGCAGCAGCATCAGGTAAACAGATATTTAGGTCCCCCACCTACTATTTTATTACCTCTCCGCTCCTGTGCAACGCTTTCTTTCCAAGCTCATTGTGTGCCTCCTGAACTCATTGGGAGGTTTGTCAACAGTGACTGTAGACCAACAGAAACATAGAAAGGAGATAGTATGTTCCACTTAAGCATAAATCCAAAAATTCCATAGCCATTTAGATGTACTGTACATCAAATAGGAACATCAACAAAGCCAAGATCATATAGGTAGCAACCTAATATCTTTTTCACACTGCTAGTAGTAGCAATGTGTGAATGGGTTTGGGGTTGAAGCTTCAATCTTCACATGAACAGCTGGGTCTTGAGGACACTTTGCTGTAACCTACTCCACTCTGAAGCTGATGCCAGATGCTGCTCTTTCCCTTTTGTTCCCTCCCCTTCCATCTGTCTACAGCATGTGCCTGTTCCCGTCTGCCCTACCATTAACCCAGTCACCTGCAGTGCCTGTCACTCCTCTGTGCATTCGGTTCGTCATTTGTATCTTTCCTTTGTCTGTAGAAACTCATATTGAGACTCAGATTTTTTTTTTTTCGTGCATGAGATTTACTTTTATACTTAAACTATATAGATGTGTTCAAGTGGTCATGAAATTAGATTGATTATACAGTATATTAAAAAAAAAACAATTGTTCACTACTATATACACACTAAATTAGTAAGGATGTTTCTGCATTAGTGGGTTTAGCTAATATCTAAATAGGGTTGGTGCAGGGTTTTTCCTTCAGGGATGTGTTTTTTTTTATTAAATTAAAGCCACAAAACAATACATGCATGTAAAAAGATGCTTTTGCTGCTAAGGCATATACTGTGTTGGCAGTGACAGTTTCTAGTATGAAGTTAATTTTGTGCCTCAAGTGTTAAAGTTTAAGAAAGTCTGTGAGCAATATGTTGTAAATTTTTTTTTTTTAAATAAATCAAAGCAATTATCCATTATATTAGAGATGTTTAAAGATTTTTCTCCTATTAAATGCCATTGCACTAGCAATGCTCCCCTGCAGTTGCACACACAAATAAAAGGGAAATTGTTATAGAAATACCATATCATAAATAGGTCAAGCAAATGGATTAATAAATGCAGGAACTGAATGATCAATATATTTCACAGTACCTTAAGATTCACCACCATTCACTGCATGGTATTGCACTTGTTTAAATTTTGATACTTAATATTTAGCTTGCAGAACTTGTTCATTTTTGTTAATACTTGTGCCACACATCCTACCTAGTATCATAACCTACACCCTTATCGGATAAAAGAAGGTCTTTGCACATGTGTGAGACAGAAAACATTCTCGGTCCACCAAAGTCCTGTTAAAATAGTGAGTATTTCACCAAGCAAGCACTGCAGTTTTCACACTAAAGGCTAGTGATTTCCACCTGTAGTAGTCATTGCTAATAACCCAAATGCTGATAAGACACTTCTCCTTGTGGTGTCTAGGGCACAAGCATTCTGAGGCTTCAGTTTATGTACCTTGTTTAAACCCTCTTGCCTTAAAAAATTTAATATTTCTCCTTGTTTCTTTTTTCAGTCCTGCACTTGCCCTCTTCTCACTAACAGAAATGAAAGCATCTCTCTAGACGCAGTTATTTACAATCACACACATTTCAGTTTACTTATTTACTATTTTAATCTTCTGTCTGAATAATGCTAGAATTTGCTTCTTCTTTTTTTGCATCATTTTATTTCTTTTCCTAAGCACTCCATGTCTAGATTCATTTCAGTTGTTTTTTGAATTCTATTTTTGATATGTCTGATTGCCTGACTGAGACAAGTATAACAGATATGGAATTGCATTTGCCTCCTTTTTTATTTTAAAAAAGGAGTTTTTTTTTTAAATAAAACTCCTGTTCTGCTGTTGTCGTGACTTCAAAGCTGATAGATAATTTCAACAACAAAATGTGACATTTAGGATAGACACCAATTTAAATCTATTAGAATGCAATGTATCTGGTGTCATACCAAAATGTGGGCCCTACTGAAACAGTGTACCCTTATTTAAGACATTTATTTTTCAGTGGTTCCTCTTTCAGGCCCCCTAGCCCCCCCCCCCCCCCACACACACACACACACACAACAAAAAACAACATATCTTGTAGCTGGTCCAGTTTATTCAGTTTCTGAATGTCAGCAGGACAGAACTGGGTGACTGTTCTGTTGTGGAGCACATTTTGGTACAACCTCTTGATACACTCAGTTTAGTAACTGCTGTCACTTGCCCCTCTCAGGCTGGTGTCCCTCCATAGTCCCCCCATTAACCTGTGGTGGTCCCGTCCCCCTGGATGACGGGCACACCCTTTTGCTCCAAGCTGCTTCCCAGGGAAATGTCACTTTATTGTCTATGCTGCTTAATCAAGATCCATCAATGGATGTTAGTCATCTCCAACAAGACCTAACCTCTGCCTTGTTTTCTGCTGCTCAAAATGGACACACAGGTATGGATGTGCTGGCATCTAAAGCTGTATAATTCAAATGAGTGTGTGCAGTCTACTACCCTTGGTTTTTAAGAGTTATTCTTATGAGTTGTATTTATGAGTGAACATATTCTAAGCACCACATAGTTATACTGTATATCTACTGTGTGTGCGCGCGCATGTGTGTAGGTGTGCATAATGAATATTTTTCTCCTGCAGAATGCCTGAATCTGCTGCTGAATTTGGGGGCATCTGCTGATGCTCCTGATGAAAATGGATTTACCTCCTTACACATTGCTGCTGCTAATGGCCACCATGGGTGAGCAGATTTCCCTGCTTCAAACTTTGCTGCTGTTCTTTAAAACCATACAAAGCATACTGCTCCAGGGTTCCTGTTTTGATCCTGGCTTGGGTTACCCTCTTTATGGAGTCTGGCATGTTGTCCTGACTGTGTTGTCTCCTTGTGTCTCTTTGGGTTTTCTCCAACTCCCAAAAACATGCCAGAGTGGTTATTTAAGGTACTATAGCCTTCCTGTCAACTCAAACCAATCTGGCCATCTTCTTTTGACCTCTCTCATCAACAAATCTTTTCTGCCCGCAGAACTGCTGCTCACTGGATGTTTTTTTTTTTTTTTTCCCCACACTCGGTCAACTCTGTTGTGCATGAAAAACACCAGGAGGTACCACTGAGTATCTGAAATACTCAAAGCAGCCTGGCTGGTGCCAAAAACCATGCTACAGTCAAAGTCACTGACATTTTTTCCACATTTGAATGTTTGATGTGAACATTAACTGAAACTGTTGACCTGTATTTGCATGCTTTTATGCATTGCGCTCCTCCTTACATGATTGCCTCGTTCAGTAACTGTATGAATGAGAGCAGCTTGTAGTGGTGTTCTTAATAAAGTGTGCGGTGAGTATACATTATAGGATATTCTCAGTACATGTACCCATCTAAATAATAAATTATCTGATTGTTCCTGTAATCTATATCCAGCCATCCATCCATTATCTATACTGCTTATCCATCAGGGTCGCGGGGGAAGCTGGAGCCAATCCCAGCTGACTTTGGGCAAGAGGCGTGGTACAGGTCGCCAGTCTATCGCATGGCTAACACAGAAACGAACAACCATTCACGCTCTCATTCCCACTGAGGGAGGAAACCGAAGCACCCACACAGGTACAGGGAGAACATGCAAACTCCACACAAAAAAGTCCCAGTCAGTCATGAGGTTCAAACCCAGAACCTTCTTGCTGTGAGGCGACAGTGCTAAACACTGCGCCACTGTGCTGCCCATTTTGTCATGCCATGTAGCTTAAAATGCATATTTTCCACTGAAGCATATCTCATCTGGAAACTGAATGTTTCTTTCCACAGTCCAACTGTTTCCTCCCACAGTCCAAAGACATGCAGATTAGGTCAACTGGCTATTCTAAATTGCCTATAGGTGTGTGTGTGAATGATTGTTTGTCTCTGCGTTAGCCCTGCGATAGATTGGCGACCTGCCCAGGATGTACCCTGCCTCTTGCCCGAAGTCAGCTGGGACACGGATTATGAGCCCCTGTTCATTCATCTTCATTAACTGCCTTATCAGGGCACAGTGGATCTGAAGCCTAATATATTTAGAATATATTGTCAATATACTATACAGTCCAACATACTACATGGTAATATATTGTTACTTTGTTTTGTAAGGGAAAAGGCAAGTGTCTCTAAAAATTGTGACAGAGCTCTTGTCATTTGGAATTCAGCAAACTCTTGTTCTAATGTCCAATGAGTCTCTCACCAATCTCTGCTGGTCTTTTGTAGATTTAGCTCAGGGCTTTATCAATCACAAGTCAGGCATGTCATTCTGTGATATAAATACAGACAGGCATAACACAGCATTGACAAATTACTATCATGCCTTGGTATTCTTGTGTTCTGCTCTTAGATACTAAATTGATCTATTTCAAAGTGAAACTAGATTAGATGCAGCCATAATTGCAACTAAATGCATACTTGCAGGTGTGTGAGGGCTCTGCTGGAACATGGCACAGAGGTGGAGCGTGAGTGTGTAGGGGGTCAGACTGCAGTGATCCTGGCCACTGAGCATGGCAACACAGAGTGTGTGAGAGCCCTGCTGGATGCTGGAGCAAACCGTTCACACATTACTGCTGTGAGTTTTTTGTCACACTCACAGAGAAGTATCAATGGTATTTGTTACCGTAGTGACCATAATTGAAGGTTATTGTAGAATATATTGTAGAATGTGCTTCCTGTTTTAATAGAGCTTAATTATGCTTTTGACACAATCTTTTTTGGCTAATGAGTTCTTATTTTTCCTGTCATCTAAACACTGATTTTTTTTTTTAATTATTATTTTTTAAACTTTGCATGCTTTGCATTTGTTTGAGTCTTTGTTCCAGTCTACACATTTGCCTTTATCACTGAATTTCTTAAACACAGGATAGCTGCACTGCACTTCACGCCGCAGTTAGTTCGGGTCATGTGGATGCCCTGAAGCTTCTGCTCTACCATCCGTCTCCTCAGGCTGAGACGGGTGGCTCAGTGGACAGCGTAGATGCCCAGCACACACACCCCAGACCAGTCATGACCCGCCATATCCTCAACCTTGCCAACAAGGATGGATGGACTGCTGCCCACATCGCTGCATCCAAAGGCTACAAGGTGATGGAAGCTTACATATACACATGGACACTCCCACACACTTATGAGTACTCACACTGTATAGTACTAGGTTTTAAGGATGTGTAACTCTGCCACTCTGATTGCACAACTTTATGCTTCTATGGAGTCTGTTTTGTATGTCTACAAATGAATGACATATTAAAGGAAAAACTAACATAGAGCGTCATAAGGTGTTGGGCCACCACAACCTGACAGAACAGCTGCAATGCATTGTGAGAGAGATTCTACAGATCCCTCAGTTGGTATTTTGGTGGTGGTGGTAGAGGATGCTATTGAATACATCATTCCAAAATCTCCTAGGTGTTCAGTTGAGATCTGGTGACTGGGATGGCCATAGCTTATGATTTACATTATTTTCATTCTCAGCAACCTATTCAGTTAGTCATCGTACCTTGTGGATGGGGACGTTGTCGTCCTAGAAGGGTTCACTCCCCTTAGGATAGAAATGTTTCATCATAGGATAATTGGTAACCAGTCAGAATAACTTTGTATTGATCTGCACTGACTCTTCCCCCTAAGGAAACAAGTGGAATCAAACTATGCCAACAAAATGCCACACACAGCATAGCAGAGCCACCATTTCCTCCAATAATTTGTCACCTGTATTGTCAGTCCTTTTGAGTTCCCTGCTATTGATGTATGAATGAACTTTCACGTTTACACATCTCATTGGTGTACTTTCAGAAATGCCTGGAAGTATTGTTTAGCCACAGCCATCAGGACATTGAGAAGCGGGACAAATGCAACCGCACTATGCATGATGTGGCTACAGATGACTGCAAAGACCTGCTGGAGAACCTGGGTGAGTGTGAGTGAGAGAGTGTGTGTGCGCGTGCATTTCTATGATTAATCGCTCAAAGTAAACCGCACACACACACACTTAAGTGCTATGACATAACTGAATGCTCTTCCATATGCTTCAGCAGGTCTGTAGTGGATGATTGATCTTAATTGGCGTTCATATTAAACAAACTGCAAGCAACCAGCAAGAGTAAGCTAGATTTTGAAAGTATCCAACAAAAAATCCCACCCTTTCCATTCAGCCCTCCCTCCAAAGCCACTCCTCCAAACACATGAACATGCATTGTAATTGGATCAGACTCTAGCTCAGCATGAAAAGTAATCTACTGCAATATCTATTCTGTAAAAGAACTAACACACACTTATTTCAGTGCTTAGATGTTTGCTTGACAATAGAAACTGTCATGAATAGTGCTAAATAAGCAGTAAACCACATAGAGAACATTTAGCTGTGAGAGCACAGACACACACAAATATCAGGACAAACACCAAACCGATACGACTGCCTGGGCACTTCGCAAAGATATTTTCAGCAACTTTCAAATGAAACAATGATAACCAGTAGTCTTAGCCAGAGATGTTCCTCTAAGAGTATCTCTATCTTAGCATCACAAACAAGCTAACATTAGCCTGACTGCAACATCACAGTAACATGAGATATGTGCTAACCATTACCATCATAGCTTTGTGGTTAATTTTCAAATCAAACATGAAGCAAGCAGAGGTAATTACCTGTCAAGCGGAAATGTGGCATCAGTTTTGAATCCTTGTGTGGGGGAGAGGGGCTGCCCACAGCATCTGCACAAGCAGTGATTGACACTAAGTCAAACACTCCTTCTGGCTCTGATTGGTTGTTTTGACTTGAGCGCAGTGGATTAATGCAAATGGCATTAGGAGCACTATGTGGAGCCAGAGGAGCCTGATTTTTTTTTCACAGATTATCTGTCTCATATGCTACTGTCAGGATTTAGTGACAGTTTTAGCAAATATGACAGTTATCCTTATACGTTTTACCTACTGCAGCTTTAAAAGTGATGATACACCAATCAGCCATAATATTAAAACCACCTGCCTAATATTGTGTAGGTCCCCCTTGTGCCACCAAAACAGCTCTGACACGTCGAGGCATGGACTCCACAAGACGTCTGAAAGTGTGCTATGGTATCTGGCACCAAGATTTTAGCAGCAGATCCTTTAACACCTGCAAGGTGCGAGGTGGGGCCTCCATGGATTGGACTTGTACATCCCACAGATGCTCAACTGGATTGAGATCTGGGGAATATGGAGGCCAAGTCAACACCTTTAACTCTTTGTCATGTTTCTGAAACCATTCCTGAACATTTTTTGCAGTGTGGCAGGGTGTATTATCCTGCTGAAAGAGGTCACTGCCATTAGAGAATACTGTTGCCATGAAGGGGTGTACTTGGTCTGCAAGGTTTCCCAGCAGAACATTGCATAGAGCATCACACTGCTTACATGATGCTTACATGGCTATTGTGGGTGCTTTCAGCGGTGGACAGGGGTCAGCATGGGCACTTTGACTGGTGTGCAGCTCTGCAGCCCCATACGTAGCAAGCTGAGATGCAGTATATGTTCTGACTCCTTTCTATCATAGCCAGCATTAATTTTTTCAGCAAATTGTCGCTACAGTAGCTCTTCTGTGGTATTGGACCAGACAGGCTGGACTTCATTCCCCACACGCATCAGTGAGCCTTGGGTGCCCATGACCCAGTCACCGGTTCACTGGTTGTCCATCCTTGGACCACTTTTGGTAGGTGGATAACCACTGCATCCCAGGAACACCCCACAAGACCTGCTGTTTTGGAGATGCTCAGACCCAGTCACCTAGCCATCAAAATTTGGCCCTTGTCAAAGTCGCTCAGATCCTTACGCTTGCCCATTTTTCCTGCTTCCAACACATCAACTGTTCTCTTGCTGCCTAATATATCCCATCCCTTTGCAGGTGCCATTGTAACGGGATAATCAATGTTATTCACTTCACCTGTCAGTGGTTTTAATATTGTGGCTGATCAGTGTATAATATACTCTTTTTCTGTGGCTGAATCTCAAATGGCAATCTTTTAAGTGAAGAGTGCGCTGTCTAAAATGCTTTTATGTTATATCTCATGCATTGAGCATATATAGTTGGAAAAAAAAAAGACATTTGGGATTTGGCCTGTGTGTAGAAGGAGCTTAACCAACCAAAAAAATATATACTGTATGTTAGTTGTAGATGACAGGTCACCTGTAGTTTTTGCAATATGTGCATAGTGTACTGCTGTTAGTGTTCATGCTGCCTATGGCAGAATACAAGCTCATTAATGTAAAATGTATTTGGCATGTCAAACCCCTGGATGCAAATTTTAAGATGGAAATCAACATGATTTAACTAAGTTATCCACAGTGTTGTAGCACTTGAGGTTCAGAATCCTGATGATAAGCTAACCCTGAAAGACTCATAAAGCTCTTGAAGCAAGCTGTGTTGAAGCTTTTGTATACTAAATATAAAGTTTTTCAGCAATTTGTGCTTGGTAAACTGCTTTACTGATGAACTCTTGCATTCTGATGCCCACTCTGTCAGACTGCTACAGGGTGGTGGTGCAGGTGTACATGGGTTCACATGAGCACCTGTGTCCTGTCGATCTGTTGGAGGATGGCACTACTATCGGCACAGTTAGCATCCAGCGTTGCATTAGCTGGCCAGAGTTATGGCAAATCCTGAGTCACCTGTTAACCAATCACCTGCAACTGGTGTGTGGGAGTTGGGATCTGCAGGAAGGACTGGGAGGAGCAGAAATACCTCTGGGTCTTTCCTCAGACAGTGTGGCCTCAGTGAAGATAGGTGAGCCCCAGAAACCCTTTAAAGGCACCACATGTGTTTCCATTGCTCTTGATTTCCACCATGATTTGATAGCTTTTGCAGAAGATGTTACTTTCCATTCAGTTACATTTATTTCAAATCTTGTACTGTAGGTAATTGGAAAAATGACCTCTGAAATCAGTATTTCTATTTAATTAAAAATTAATCACTAACATAACCATCCTCAGTTCTTTTTCCAAACAATATTAAATTCTGTCAAATGTAATTATTGGTACAGATTGCTTTGCTTTAGTCTTTTCCTGTCACATTTCAAATGAATGTCCTGAAACCACCAGTCAAGTGTTCAGGAACCTTTCAAAACTTCTGTTGTAGTTTTAGCTGTGAAAGCTGTTAATGAAATCACTTGAAGCAGGATAATTATGTAGTGCCATGAGTACAGAAACAGCTGCTGCTCTCTGTGTGGTGTGTATTGCTAAATAGTTAAGTATGGCTTGTGGTAAGTGATCTGAAAAACCAAAAGCATGTTTGTGGTTGGGTAGCCTGCTATTCTAAGGCGTCTCAGCCTTGTAAACAGCTGCTGCTTCTTAAAAGTTTTCTTGGTCATTTATCAAGTTGTAATTTCCCAGCCTCAGCATTTTCACTTGTGTAATGTCAAGAGAGTAAAATAAAAAAGATGGAAAAAACAAATGCAGTGCAACAAATATAAAAATAAATGCAGTTTTTAAATTGTTTTCTTATAGGAGCAAATTACATCTAATCTTTCCAAAGTTTGCAAATCTTTATACAAAGCAAAGAAGACAAGCACATTTAATATACAGCAACAAGATATATATTTCACAAAAATCACAAAATACATGAATTTAAAAGCTTGTCTCTTTTTTTATTGTAATTTTTTCTTTTTTTCAAAAAAAATGTAAAATTTTCTAATAAGTTCTATGTCCTTATTTTCCCTTTATAATGGCTTCCAGCCTCTTTTCTGTTCTTTGGACAGTTCTCTGAAACTCATTACTCTTCACATATCAGTTACAACTCTGCCAGATGTCATGCATAGCAAAACATCTACATTTTTCTGTTTATTTTGAAGGATACAGCACCATTTCATTTTTGGCTTCATGGAATTCTGTTTTTGTAAATAAATTGTAAAGTAGTGATTCATTTTACATTTTAACTTAAAAACCACGTGGGTGCAATCTTTTGCACTTGACTGTATGTTGATTGTTGTTATAATTGCAGTGGTTTCTATTATTATATTGAGTGATGAACTACCTTTAGTCAAAGCTGGTTTGTAAAGGGTTAATCCACACACTAGCAAAATAAACAAAAACATTTTCCCTTCCAAGCGCGCACACTTTTAATATCATTAGACACACACAGGCTGACTCTTTAAAATGGCTCTGTTCCCTGGGTGCTATCCAAAGCCACTCTGTGCCAAGTAGGGAAGGAGTTGGCATTAAAGACTAATTGAGCTTGGCCTGGCCTTATGGTTGTCATGTGTGACTTCTGAAAATAAACCCAACTTCTGACCTATCTCTTTCATCTATCTGGCCTTCTCTATCTCACAGCTTGTTTGTGTTGTTTTGTTGTTTACACATTCTTAGTTTTTCTTATTGCAGTTCCTTTTATTCAGAGGGTTTATAGTCAGTTTATGCTGAGTGAATGAAAAGAGGTCATGAAATTGTAATATGAAAATAACATATAAAAGCTTGACACCAAACAAGAGGATAGGATTTTATTTGTGAGAGAAGAAATTCTGAACAGTCAGCCGGTGCGGATTAGAGAAATGCAGCGCTGCTGTCTCTGACAACATACAAGATGAAAGCTCAGCTGTCACTGAGAATTATATTTCCATGTTGCCTATTGCACACCTACATTTAATGCTTGCTGTGTGTAAACTGCAGGTGATGCTGTCTGGCTACCTGGACAGGAGCTGACCCAGTCCCCTTGGGACCTGATCCGTAAGCGTTTGAGCCAGCGGGTTTCTATCCACCTCAAAGGTACTTTATGCCAAATACATTTTAATCTAAAGCTTCTTTATTCTTTTTTCAGTCTCAGCCTGATATTGATTTATGTATTGAGTAGCACTATGTTATTAGATGGTAATAAAGTATGGAGCTTGGAAGCTGACAAAAGTATTTCAGTATGAATTTCATATAGTCAGGTCCTTAAATATTTGGACGTTGAAACATTTCTTGTTATTTTAGTTGTCTATCACAGTATATTGAATAATGGATATGACTTCAGAATGCAGACTTAAATTTGAGGGTATTTACAGCCAAATCGGGTGAATGGTGTAGGAATTGTTCCACTTACAAGTTAGGTCTAGAGTTGATCAAGTGTGGCATTTGCATTTGGAATCTGTTGCTGTTAACTCTCAACATGAAGTCCAAAGAGCTGGTACTGCCAGTGAAGCAAACCATCATTAGCTTTAAAAAATCTAAATAAATGCATCAGAGTAATAGAAGAAACATTTAGGTTTGGCTAAATCAACTATTTGGTACATTATTAAAAATAAAGAATGCATTAGTAAGCTTAGGAACACCCAAATGACCGCAGACCATAGAAAACCACTCTGGTAAATGAAAAAATAATTTTTCCCTGGTGAAGAAAACCTCTTAACAGTTTGCCAGCCAGATCAATAACTCCCTCCATGAGGTAGGCTTATCTGTGTCAAAGTAAACAATCAAGAGAAGTCTATACCAGAGTAAATACATAGTGTTTACACTAAGATATAAACAATTGATAAGCTTAAAAAACAGGAAGATGAGATTAGAGTTTGCCAAAAAAAAAAAAAAAAGCCTGTACCGTTCTGGAAAAACATCCTATGGACAGAGGAGACAAACATCACGTTGTACCAGAGAGTATGGTGAAGGGAAAGAAATGCTCATGATTCAAAGCATACCACGTAGTCTATTAAGCTTTAGGAGAAGGAGTGTTATGGCGGAGCGTTTTTTTTAATTTAATTTTATTTTTTTATCAAACCCCTAAATTTTCAGATTTTAAAAATTCAAAACCCTTCATATAAATCCCAAAACTTCAAATTTCAAAACTACAGATTTAACCCCTTAGGGTTCTGATTTTTTATTTATTTTTTGTTCTGAAATCTTACACCAAGCAAGTTCAAAACAGAAAAAGATGGGTAAATTTATTGAATACACCAATTACTTATTATTATTTTTTATTTAATGTGATGTGTGTATAATTCAAATGTACAAAATTTATATTCAGATACTTTTGTCTGCTTCCAAGCTCCGTAAAATAAAGCATCTATAAAGAATTATTCAAATCTTAGATGATGATTACTTAAAAGCACATGACACACTTAATACATAGTATAACAAATTGTGAGTAAGGTATATTATCCCTAGCCATGTCTTTATAGCACCCGGACTCCAGAATGTTCTATGTTTTTTAAAGGCACATTTAATGTCTGTTCAAGTGTTTCATCAGTGTGAGAGTGTGGACATACAATCCCTCCCAGATCCATGGCATGTTAATTTACAGCTGCTGCCATCCTTTTCCCTTTGTATCAGATCTGTCAGAGTGTGCTCTGGATGAGATGACCTACGACTCATTGATCCCACTCCCGCTGCTGCAGAATTATGTGCGCCTGGTACGCTGCATTTTACGCGCACACAGATTTGGTAAAAAAATGTCCCTTATCTTAGGCCAGGGGTCCTGTTTTTAGATATGGATTCCCCACCCCACACACAGCAGTGTGTAGCCTGTGCAAAAGACTAGTTAATTCACGCTAAGGAAACATGTTGATTTCATTAAGTTTAACTCAACCTCTGCCTTTTGGTTAGGTTGAACAATATCATAATGTAATTTTCCATGGACTGGAGGGAAGTTTTCAGGAGTACATCGCCAACCAGATCTCTCACCATATCAAGGTAAGAGAAGGAACAAAAGTGTTACTTTGTGCTGATTTTTTAAATTAATTAATAAAAAGTTTTATCATTTAATTAATAAAAACATCTATGCGTCTCTAGTACCAGTTTGCAACTAAAGCTGTGATATATGAATATGTTGTTCCTTCCTTTTATTTGATGCCTTGTAATTAATTATGACCAACATAGTGTATTAGTAAGATATTGGGCCACTGTACTGTTCTTGCTGACAGTCAGAACCTAAAGAACAGTTGTTGTTGTTCTATACTTTTTCTTTACATATTACACTATTGCACAAGCACAACAGTCATTGAATTTCTGCTTCTGACCACCCTATTTCCAGCCTTATTTGCTGATGTCTTTCCATAGATCTAAGTACAAATGTCACTTTAGTCATTGTGTCACGTTAGTGAGTAGTCTTTTTGGCTGAAGCATATGCCATCTACGACTAAATAACGAACCCTCTTTCAAAGTCATCTTTTCCGTTATGCCATCTTGATCCAAAACTGAGGTCAACTGGGCCTGCTCAGCATTTTAGTACATGCCCCAGAACACAAACGCTTGTTAATTGTTTTCTTGTATGAGAGAGTACCTCTGGCTGGAAACATCTGCACACATTCTGTTACTCCTATCTGTTATTCCGGGGTTTTTGTTTGTCTATGTATGTGTACACACTGCTCAGCACAGGCAGGAGGCCATGGGGATAGGCTGTGATGTTGTCCATGTGGAGATAGAGGAGGGTCTGTCTAAAGATCACCTGCTGGAGACCTTCATCAATTGTGGTAGGACCTTCTTTATAACTCTGCTAGATTTATAAATATTATACCAGTCATATAAGCATCAGATTGTTGGTGTGTATAATCAAGCCAGGGTGTTGTGTTGTGCTGTGTCAGGGTTCCTGGTGTGTGTTCAGGAGCCTGCTGTAGGCCGGTGTGTGGTGGTGGTGCTAGAAGGGCTGGAAAGAGCTCACTCCCTTAGCCACATGCTGGAGAATCTATGTGAGGCGCTGGAGAACCGTGGCTCACTCTACTCCCTCTCTCTAAACCACAGTGAGACCCTCATGCTTCCTGTGATGGACATGTAGTGGGATTGGTAGCTAACAGTAAAAGCAAAATGTGGAAATAAAAGATTTATAGCAACAACAATTTATACAATTTATTTTTAAATACCTAAAGCATCAGCCTGTGTCCTTACCAAGAAAAGAACGTCATAGTGATTCACTCTTATTCGATTTACGTCGGCTGCCTATTAGCTTCCACACTGACTACAAAGTCCTGCATATGATGCTTAAATTCATAAATGATTTAGCCCCAGCATATCTTGCTGATCTCCTGAAACAGTATAGCCTAAAACAAGCACTTTGAGCACTTCTTGCAACTTCATCTTTCTTTGGAGTATTGTTCCAGGGAATATTAGGAATGCAAGCTCCAAGTGATGGAATACATAAGTGATTCTAAAAAATTACAAGTATATTCCATGATTTATGATCATTCTTGAATACGTTGAGTGTAACCTTTTAATCTTTATGTAAGGCACTTTTGTCTCGCCATCTTTTGGCCAGTAGGTGTGGAGGGACTGTACTACTTCCAAGAGGGTAGTTTTCTGATTGGCACACTGGCCAAGCCACGGCTGCAGGGTGCTGAGTTGCGACTGCAGCAGCACTTCCGCTGGGTGCAACTTCGCTGGGACGCCGAGCCACTCAGCAGCATGCTGGGACGCCACCTCCGCAGGAAACTTCTCCACAAGGTCAGCCCTCTTTCTCCTAGTCCTAGTTTTATAACTATTTTTTATTTAAATGATTGTATCCACTGCACATTAGTGTCCACTATGAAGAATTGTTATATTTAATCAGGTAGGAAAATCAGCTGTACTGGATACCACTAAACGTTTTTAAAAAATAAATAAAATAAAATACTGAAAGCAGTAGTGGCAATACTTTTAGGAGCATCTATGTCTTTTCTTTTGACATTTCTCAATGTTAACATTTTTGTGCTGGTTGCAGTCTCAGGGCCAGCCCTGGACCCCTGACGAGCCTGTGCACAGAACCCTGTCCTGGGTGTGTTCAGTCTGGCAGCAGCTCAACAGCTGCCTCTCTCGGTTAGGAACCCCCGAGGCCCTGCTTGGCCCTTATGTTTTTCTCTCATGCCCAGTCCTGCCAGAACAGAGACATGCCATCCTGAAGTGAGTGCATCTGATTTACACACACTCATCTTTTACTAGTAGTCACATTTCTAAGCCCATGATGGCCTGTGGTCTCTGTTCCACTGTTTGTGCTTCCTCGCAGGTGGTTGGCGCGTCTGTGGAATGTGCTGGTGGTCCCACGCATTGAGGATGCTGTCATCTCTATGGTAACAGCTAAGCACTCTCCTTTGCAGCGACGGTCTCCTAGCAACAAGAGCCTAAGTCCGGGGCAGAGGGCGGTAGTGCGAGCAGCTCTCAACATTGTCCTGAATAAAGCCGTGCTGCACAGCTGCCCACTGGACAGATCAGGTGCAGTATTAAAACACCAAGGTGCAGTAACACACATTGGGCGCCGTGCTTACACACTCTGAGATGCAGTTACATGCATGAGCGGAAGTTACAAACATTATGTGCTGCAATGTCAGCTATGGTAACACATGTTGTGACTCATTTATCAGTTTTTTTTTAGTGAAGTTGTGTATTTTTATAGGCCAAACAAAATGCAAAATTCCCACCGTATTATAATTTCTGGAACACTGATTTTCTTTGTACTAGCATGCATTTGTTGATAAATGGCTTATTCAAGTTATTGTGAAACCACTGTTTCACAAAATTTTCATTACATTCCTGTATAATTGAAAAAAAAATTGAGTATTGAGTCTTGACAAAGTAATCCATATATAAAAGTACAGTACATTTGCCTATTGTAGGTTTGGAAGCATATCAATGAAGGTTCACATTAGACAGTCTCTTTATATGTAAGTTTATACAATCTCAAGAGTACTGGCAGGATACAAACATTTTTCAGAACTAATTGGATTTTCAGGAACACTGCATTTCTTTTGTAAATGCTTAATTGTGAACGATTTACAAATAAATCTGCTCATTGATAAACCTGTTGGTCACCTGTTGAATAGCTGTGCAGTACCACATCAGTGACAATTATACGCATAAGGTGGGGTACTAATGCACTCAGAATTTTACAGTTGCCTCTTTCTGTGTGTAAATGTTGTTCAGAGATCAGCCAGCTCTTACCAGAGTTCCGGGGTGGATGTTTTCCACTCTCCTCCATTAGCTACTCCTACAGGAAAGGTGGGAGGAAAGGGCGTGATAGCGCTGCATGGAGACGATCCAACACCAGTCCAAGAAAAAAAGCAAGTCCTGCATCTGGAATAGGCTCAAACAGCTCTATACAAGAAGGTCAGGGAAAATCTGTTGTCAGCACCTTCAGGTGTTGTGTCATATTAAGGTCATTTTCCAAAATTGAGTTGTTTTTTTTGTATGACTCACTAAATATTAATCAAGTAGAGTAACGTAGTTCTTTTTTTTCTTTAGGATCTGTGTCCAATTCAGATGTTCACCTAACGACAAATGCCAATCATCCCAGGTTTGTTTCTCTGCTGTGTCACCAGCAGAGGGCACTGTTCACTCATAGAGACACTACACCATTATGGAAGCATTTTGGGTTATTTGGGTTATGAGCCTGTGCAACTTTTGAATGTGTTTCACCAGAGTCAATGATGGGGATTCGGCTGGTCTCACTCTCTACTCTGATGATGAGAGTGACCTGATCAGGGAACTACAGACATTGTGCTCTAGCAAATCTGAGCCAGATATAAGCAAGGTAATTCAGTATACCATTCATTACTAATTGTCTGTATCCTGTTGTTGTACTGTAAGGAAGCGTATTGCTGAGACAACCAAAAAAAAAGGGGAAAAAAATCAGTATTGCGTAATAATGTGAAAAGTTTGTTATAACAATATATTTTTCATGTTATAACAATATATTTTCGCATTATTACGTGAAACGTTTCACATTATAAAGTGATAATTTGGTTTCACATTATAACGATCATTTATATTGTTGAAACGTGAAACTTTTCACATTATAACGTGATAAATTTAAACTCATGTTTGAATCTATAGTTTGAATGAGGTGTGCGGAGAATAAACTGGGT
>JAOTRR010000038.1:24551119-24561872 GCA_028570945.1 Gogo arcuatus
CACACACACACACACACACACACACACACACACACACACACACACACAAATCAATCATATGTTTACAACTCAGCGCAGCAGTGACACATGTTAATGTTTTGTATCTGAGCTGATCAGATTCACAGCATTGTTGGTATTTTTAAAACACATCGGTGTCACATCATGGCAGTTGAGGCTCAGTGGTTAAGGCTCTGGGCTACTGATCAGAAGGTCAGGGTTTCAAGCTGCCACTGTTGGACCCTTGAGCAAGGCCTTTCTGCTCCACGGGAGCCGTATCATGGCTGACCCTGTGCTCTTACCCCAACTTCCTAACAGGCTGGGATTTACAAAGAAAAGAATTTTACTGTAATGTATATGTGACTAAGTCTTTCTTGTTCTTCACTGGGTTGAGAAACAGGCCACCAAACAAAAATATACAGCTAACAAAACACAATGTGCATGGAAAGAAAAAATGAGCTGTGGTCTATAAATCTATACCTACAATGTGGACCAACAAAAGCCTCTAATACAACCTTAGTAAGTGTACACAGTGGATTAAAACCACAAACACACTTCTGCCCATGATACACTTGTACGGTCACCACGGATGTTTCACTGTGTGCATCACTCTGCTTGTCTGTGTTCCCCACATAAAATTTCACTTCCTAGTTCGAAAAGGTTACTACAGTAATGCTAGCAACATCATGACAATCGATATTTTTCAGGAATATACCTTTTTTTTTTCTCTTTTTTTTTTAAATATGAAAGCTTGTCAGAGGAAGAAGAAACAGAAGAAGGGATGCCAAATTTACCAGAGGCACCTTTAATGGGAACGTTATATAAAATCAGCGTGATCCAGCGAGCTAGCCGATGGACTATAAAGTGAGTGTGGCTTCTTCAGGATCCATTTCTGCTAGCGAAGCAAAAATAAACAGAACATTTGGTCATATTGTGTCTGAAATGTTACTCGATATTAATTTCTTGTTTATGGAACTGTTGTATAAAAGCAATATCACACTCGAGGTCATACTGTTGTACTGAATATCAGCATAGCTGTGATGATCTACGACTGAATCACAGCCGGGCTGATATTCAGTACAATAGCACTCCCTCTCATGTCATATTGCTTATATGTGCAAACTAAATTTATAAGACCTTCATTAATGCATGCAGTAATTTATATTTGGGAAGAAGCCCTTTATTTCTGCTTCATTTGGGGAATAAAAGTAGTGGATGATTAAATACAAAATGAAAGCGAAACATTTCTCTTCTATCTAAAATAAGATGAAACGTATAATGAAACCAAATAAACAAATTTACTCAGAAGCAGTCCAAAAATAAGTCATCTAACAGATTACATTACTGATTGCCTCTATAGGCAAACTGATTACACTGCACAGAAATCCATCCAATAATTTGTCACTTAGAGAATGTCACATTATGGCTATCAAAGCAAACAAAAAAAACCCCACACACAATTTTCATAAATCGTCATGAATGAACTAGGAAATACCTGGTAATACAAGATCAGCTTGAGGAACATCGTGTAGTAGACCTCTGGGAAATGAGTGTCCATCTGCTTGCAGCTCACCATCATGTTCAATGTCGCAGTCAAAGACATGGTCCTGGGGATACACTATATTCTCAGTTAATCCAATCGGAGCTACACCAAGTTTCACTTCACAGCGCAGGTTCTCTAGCTCCCTCTGTAGCTCACTGTTCTGACAAGGTCTTTCCTGGAGGAACGTCAGGAACAGAAGAGGAGTTTTTGAAAATGAGTGAACGTCCATCATGCTATTAAAGCCCTTTTCCTTTGTACTCTGTAAGGTTAAACAAAAAAAAACTTGTGAATATACAGTTGCATTACTACCTTTTACAGTGATTCTGACTGTTGGGAAAACAAACTTCAGAGTATTACATTTCAGAAAAGACCAAAACCATGCTTGTACTCCAAATGGTTCAAGAACAGCTTTCAATTAATTTTGGGTACATCTTGGATAGGCGTTTTAGGCTAATTTCACATGACCATTAAGGGGTTAACCTATTATTAACTAGGGCAATAATTAAAAAGTTTAAAGTCTAAGCTGTAATAAAACTATCTGAAAGAGGACGGAAGTGTATCTTGGCCTAGGCACAGTGAGGAGGATGGTTAGAGGAGCAAAATATTTCTCCATGGAACATGGTTGGTGATTTGCAGAAATATGGAAGCATTTTGTGGTCAGCACATCTCCAAAGCTACAATTTGATCCACATTTATTCCAACAAACTATTTGGATGGTGTGCTGAACAAAAGCTTTTCCTTCATCTATCCACACAACAACAAGCAGCTACGGTTTGCTGGACACCACTCGAACTTTGACTATGGTCAGAGGAGACAAAATAAAGCATTTTGACAACAAATACTCATAGTGGGTTTGGGGGGAAAAAAGGGTGTTTATACAGAAGAGATCCTAATCTCTAAGGTTAAGTGTGGTGGGGGATTTGTAATGTTATGGGACTGTTTTTTCTCCAAAAACCCCTGAGAACCTCATTAGTATACATGACATCAGGAAATTTTAAATGAAAATCTGGCTGCCTCGGCCAAGAAAGTCTTGGTTAGACCTTCCAGTAGTACAACGATCCAAAGCATATGTCTAAACCCACACATGTATCTGTACAATCTGCCCCAGAATCAGCACCTTAGTGGGGAAACGGGTAAAAGAAAAGTTATGACAAGACTAATGGATAGTAATTTTTTAAGAAGAATCTTCTAACTTCATTGTACCAAATTGGTTATACTTTATCCAGCGTGTATATTTTCAATATACTCAAGGACCTGCGTGTACATGTGCAAACCCACCATCTATTACAAACCTACAGACACGTATTCAAACTTAGACTAACATTCTTACCTACAGTACAGTTACCCACTGAAACTTAAAAGCATTTGCAATGAGAACAAATTTCCTCCATAAAAACAAGAAAATGTGTGATTAGCACAAGCCTTGGTGCAGATCTTACAAATTTCTAGGTCTGTAAGCACTAAAAGATATTCTCTCAGTTGTGTTTTGATGGTGGTGCAGAGCGCTGGCGTATATGCTGGTCCAAACTCTCCCATTGTTTAACTGGGTTGAGAGCTGGTGTGAAAGTCATAGCATATGATTTTCATAGTCATCAAACCATTTAGCGGCCGCTGATTATATATTTACAATACTGAGCAAAAGTCTTAGGCACATGCAAAGAAATGTAGCCCAAAGATGCCTTCAAAAATAGTGAAATTAAATGTTTCTACATTTATAAAATTACCATAAAGTGCAGTAAACAATAATAAATGAAACAAAGTCAATACTGTATTTGGTGTGACAACCCTTTGTTTAAAAAAAAAAAAAGTCTCAGGTACAATTTGTATAGTTTTATGAAGATATTAGCTGGTAAGATTAACTGAGCATCTTGCAGAAACAGCCACAGTTCTTCTGGAGACTTTGAAGGTCACACTTGGTTCTTATTTTTGCAGCAAAACTCAGCAGCCTTCATTATGTTTTTGTTTGAAAAGTGGTCTCTTGTATAATATGCTGCTTTCTTTACTGACATACAAACATTTTTCAGTAACATTTAATTTTGTGCTGGAAAACTAACGTTTGGAAATCTAAAATGATTTGTACTGACTCGATAATGTAGAAGTCATTAAATAAATATCACTTTAGCTTTAGAGAGGAACACACACACACACACACACACACACTCCGAGAGGGGGGAGGGGGTATAGACAAATACAAGTATATAGATAGATTTTTGCCATACCTTTAGTCCGAACGTGATGTTTTGCTTAAAAATGATAAAATAGCCATATTTAAACTTGACCAGTTTAGGTAGATAGACTAGCTCTAGACATACAACAATAATAATATCTAAGAAACGAGCTAAGAGTTCAAAAGTGGACTAAGACTGATAAACGTTAGTTAAAAATGTACACTAAGAAAGTTAGCTGTCTGTGTATGTACTTATCTTACGCAAATTTGTTAAATCTAACTAACTTGGTCTTATTTCTTCACAAGCGAGTAACATTACAAACTCCGAACTACTTTTGTTTACTTTTCTAACCCCCTTTTAAAAAATGTGCTAGCTAGCCTAACTAACTAACCAGCTAAATAACTGTTAAAGTCAAATTAGTTGTGTATAAGTAGGTGAATAAATCTAATGATAATAAACCGAACAACTTACATTGGCTCATAATTCGTTGAAGCCTCTCAGAGCGAGAGCTACATCTCCTTTACATCACCACCTCCCGCGACAACTTTATAACGTCGAACTGAACTAGCGTTCAACGTAAAGACAAAGGGCATGAACCATGACCGACACCACGTAGGGGTCGACAGCTACACATGTGTGTGAAATCAAATTGTCTTACTACTGTAAAGAGCTGCATTGAGTAAAGATTACAGTTACACATTTAAAAAAGTAGACTCTAAAAGTTGACAAATTTTAACATTAGATGAGGCGTTTTTAATTCTATTTGAAAACTGCTCACCCCTCAGGAAACGTATTTTTACAAGTTGAAGTGTTTCACTATAAAACGAGGCGGAGCTTGACACAGCACATCTTCCGGTATATAACCGACGTGTAAACACAAATGGTATTATGTAAAGATGGTACCAGGAAGAAGGGTAAATGAGGCACTACTGCATGCGTGTGTGTTTACGTTCTCTTCGTGGTTTTAAAGAGCCGAGTTGAGTAAAATACATCTAAATATCTCTAAAAGGAAACGCGCAATAATCTTTTTGCAATTTGATAAGGCGGTTTCATGCTGTTTGAAAAGTGGTCACCCTACAAGATATGGTGTTTTTCAAGCGGCAGTGGCCCTTGTCACGAGGGGCAGAAATTATCGCAGACCACCGTCTTTCAGCAGACGTTGCCTGAAGTTAGTTTCCTTATTAATTTTTTTGTGGGGGAGGAGCAGCTTCCATAGTATAGCAAGACTAAAAAGAGATAAAACTGTCTTGACTAATACCTTTAAATTAAAAAGTCTCATCCCTGGTCTAAAACCTGAAGTGATTGACGTAAACAGGATGTCAAATCCCTAGCCAAGTTGTGTACCAAAACAAGTCTCTTGCACCAAGATGTCTGACTAGGAAGTTATATACTGACTATTCCAGAAAATGCTGGAAAGTCCCTGTTTGTTTCCTCACGCCCATGATAAATAGAAGCTAAACTTCGTTCATAAAGGCCTTGTCTGAACAACAGTTCTTTGGAGTTCCCCTAAAGCACCAATGTACGTGCAAGATAAGCAACCAATAGTGTACGTGCAAATATGTAGTTTCTAGAGAATGACAGGCTATTAAAAACCCTCCACCCAGATTAAGGCATTTAAAATCTTTATTTACAAGGATAAAATCCATTTAAGTCATTAAAAACAGACTTCCACTGAAATGAGTAACACTGGAGAAATTCACATTCACACATTATTGGGGGGGGGGAGAGACTATCAAAGCATCTCCAGACCAGTTATGCCCATTACGCAAATGTTCAGTGTCCCAGGCAACCGAAGCTCATGGATCGAGCCGTGTTTCGTCCCACCAGCCTCCGTCCTGGTCTAGGGTGTGAGCCTGACTGCAAGGTTATGCATCCTGTAGTGCGATCAGGTTGCTGAGGTGAGACAGCAGCTAACCGAGCCTCCTGGAGTTCCCTATAGAAAGGAAAACAGGAATTCATTAACT
The DNA here is from genome assembly GCA_028570945.1 of Gogo arcuatus. NCBI lineage: Eukaryota > Metazoa > Chordata > Actinopteri > Siluriformes > Anchariidae > Gogo > Gogo arcuatus. Next base: position 24,556,792 of record JAOTRR010000038.1, read on the forward strand.
TCTGAACCAAGTTAAAAGAATCATGGCTCACTATGGAGCATTCCCCATTCAGTAATTACTTCAATGACTATAGATAGTGATGGGGCAATGAAGCTTCGAATACATGGGGGGGGGGGGGGTCGTCATTACTCGAAGCTTTTGTTTAACAGTGCACGCTAGCGGCCCCTACTGGTAAAAACTTAATAGCAGAGCCCAATACATATGCTTTTGTTACTGTTCACATAACATGACCGATTTAACATATGTAAAAACAATATTTTGCTTATCTGACCGTAAGCATGTTTGTGTAACAGCAGGACATGGGGCGTTTAAAGATTAAGAAAATTGTTCAACCGTCTTGGGGCTCAATCTGTTACTTTTCGTATTAAAAATCTCCTGCCTTTGAAAAAAATGTGGTCACATGAAACAGACTAGCTGATTAGTAAAACTAAAAGCACTCGATACTATGCTCGCGGAAACGGCACATTTCGTGGTTTACCTGCTCCTGAACAACTGACAGTCACGTGGCTGTACAGAACGAACCTTCGGTCGTAACTCGATCACGTGACCGGCGCTTATGCAACCTTCGAATCACTGCGTGGTAGTTTTCAAAGCAAGCTCCGGAGCTTCAGGTTCTCCGTTACGTCATTGTGTAGCACAATGATGACAGCAGTGCCCCCTGGTGGGAATCAGACTGAAGTACGGGGATTTGTTTCTAGAATAAAACAAATAAGGTTACCCTATTTTCACACCAAACGAGGCGAGAGCGTCAAAATTCACTCTGGCTGCCCTGCCAACGGCCACAGTAAGTTTGTGGACGCTCTGTGACGTCGACGAAATATGCAGCTACAAGGTCATTCTGAATGCTTCGTCTTGCAGACTTTATTTAAAAGGGCCGCAAAGCAAACACGTCAACCGGTATCAAAATAATTTAAACAACAAAGTAACACTAATTTAGTTAGTTAGTTAATATATGTGTGTGGTAATACCATTAGAGACCCCCGGCAAAAGTGACTACTTTCATTTGAATATATCCAACAAATCTCTCGTAATACCTCCCGTTCGACAGCATCATTCAAGTCACATGCAAGTAAATAGCCACTACTCTTGTAATGCTATGGCTCTGCTAGCTGGCATGCAATTCCCTCCCATTCTCACAAAATATTATGCACTTCAACTCATTTGAAACACCTACAGTTCAACACCTTGGTCCATGCATGTTTTGTTTTCATTTTTTTACGTCCCAGTATGCAAGCGGACACAAATAATGAGGAAACCCGTCACCGCAATTATCAATTTCTCCTCCATGGTAGGCTACTTGGGAACGGTTTGAACGGAACTAGAGTTTTCACGACTGTGTTCTCTCGGATTCTTTAGAGCGGAGCACTAATAAATTCCGATTGGTTGCCGCTAAACCGCATCATTGTTCATCACCATAAAGTTGCCTGGACTTAATTTATTCTGACGCCCCACCGCACAAGACGTACCGCCAACAGTCTGGCCGCGTTTGGTGTGAACGTTGGGTTATATTCATCCCAGATGCCCCCTCACCTTTCCAGCATTGCTGTCCTGAACTTCTCCACATTGAGCTCTCTGCGCAGCTGTGCGGCCAGTTTTCCAGCTCTCTCTCTGCGCAGCACCGGGTGCCTGCACAATGCAGACGCAGACGGCCTCACAGTAGGATCAGGGTCCAGCATCGTCTATCAAATACAGGGACCAATACAAGTTATACTTGCTTAAAGGAAAACCCCACCCTGAAACAAAGTCATCTGCCACTAATTTCACAACGGGACAATACTAGCAAGACATAATGGTGTTTAAAGGGAGGGGTTTAAATTTAAAAAAAAAAAAAAAAAAATTCACATAAGGGATAAATCAGGTTTCACTTAGTTCCTAAAAAGAAAGCCCCCCTCACCCAACCATTTTAATATGCATAACTTTGCTAGAATGAGAAATCCAACATAGTAGTAGAGACCGCAACCATTACAGCAGAGACTCCCCTCTCTTAGTAATACAATATGAGGAAGATGGTGCAGTTTTAGGTAGAAAGGAAAACAGAAGCCCATTCCCACTGGCATCACCATCAGCAGGTAGTCAACCGCTATTGTGGGCAATGTAGGAAACCAAAGTGAAAATAGACCACTTCACAGAATTTCATTACAAAATTAATATTAAACTTTCAGGGACATCTAATATTTAGGTCATTCAGGGTGGATTTTCCTTTCAAGTTAATTAAACCTTTGACAAGATCTTAAAGAATCTAAGCAATCCAAGTAAAACTAAACAAAATTTTAGGAATTAGTGTCTCTAGACCCAAATTCCCTTCATTGTATTACACCTGTAGAAGATTTCTTAAGGCTGGCATTAATTCATGGGGCAGGCTGGGTAAGTGAGCCTGCCTGAGGCAGTGCCACTCATCCCCATTCTGAGGCAGTGGTGGAGCTCCAGCTGCTAACAGCACCGTCAGGCTCAGGGCAAAGATATCCGCCTTGGGTAGGTGTGTGTAGTCCTGCAAGCCAGCCATGGCAAACAAAAAGGGCACATCACAATTAGAACATTTTTATACACTCACAAAGAAGTTGATGCTTTCCTTTATTAGTCATTTGTGATAATAGGTTGCAAGGTGACAGTAAAGCCTAGTGCACACTGCAATTTCAGCCTGGACTGCAAACACACGATATTCTTAGCAATGAATGTTGTAGTGCACGCCCATCTGCAACTAGTAACAGCAGCACTGAGAAACAGCCAATTGGAGTCCAAGAGGGGGTGGAAAAACCATCTGCAATAGATCCTTGAAACCAGATCCATCATCCAGCTATTTGTGTGGAAGGGTGAGAGCAAAGCACAATATTGATACAAGAAATTCTTTGGCATGTCATATCCAAAGGGTTGATGTAAAAGAAAATTCCTGAACACAGTAAAATAGCCATTTCACTATACTCCCAGTTCTCTTTGCAGAACTGACAGTCCTCAGTGCCCACACTTCCCAACCAACAGGTCCACCACCTTCTCTTATTTCTCTCTCTTATTAGTCACATGCGGCACTTTGGGGATTAAGTGTGCTTTGTCTAGGATCTCACCAGGTGAAAGATCATGTAATGTGCAAGTCTCATCTGTGATTGCTTGTGTAGTGTGTACACCCCTACTTCCACAAAACATCACCCCCACCCCCAGGGTACCTCTTGCAAAACTTCACATGCTAGGAAGCGGCTGTCCCCCTCCTCCACCTGAGGACTTGAGATGGAGGTCACATGACCAAGATCCCCTACAATGAGAAGGACATGTACTGAAAGCAGGTAGATTGTTTAATGGCACAGTCTAGTTATACAAGCCATCCTGAACAGTTATGGTTGAAATGGCTTACCAATTTTGTACACTACCCCTGATGTGTGCCCATCATCTTCCTCTTCGCTGTCTCCTGCTCCACTAGTACTGGAGCTGGGCTGATAGCTTATGAATATGTTACCTCAACAGCAGAGAACACACATTTACTTAAGCTGAACTCTATAAAAAGAAACTGAGGATGTGGCAAGAAATTCAATAAAAGAGTTGGGGGGGGGGGGGGGGGGGGGGGGGAGCTCACTGGGTTTGACATCTAGATGCACCAGGCCTGACGCGTGGATGTATTTGAGTCCCATTGAGACCTGAAGCAGCAGATCTCTCAGCTCTGGCTCCTGAAAGAACTCACCCTGTTCTTCCTTCTCTGATATAAGATCATGGAGGTTCCCACCTACAAAACAGACAATATTTTAATGATACCATATGGGTATATTGTAGTCTTGTGCTCAGATGTCTAGTAGTTGGCAAAGTTCCTTAGCTGTAATTTCTCAAACATCACAGTACCATCACAGTACTCGTTTTGAATAATCATGTGGTCATCTTCTGCCCAAGCAGAGTAGTAGCGCACAACATGTGGGTGATGTCCCAGCACAGCATGGGCATATACCTCTTTTAAGGCCAGCTGCCTGCAGACAAAAACATCATATACCCAAGCAACTTTGATCCTCAGATTTTAAGCCTTTAACAATTTCTCCACACATTTGTTCATTCATATACATACTGTTTCACAAATTGGTGTGTTATCAGTCTGACCAGGGGAAGTACTTGTCCTGTCTGTTCTGGTGTACACTTACTCATTGGCAGAACCAGCAAGTGGCCTGCGCAAACGTTTAATGGCATACATGCAGCCATCCAGCCTCTTCACACAGCAATACACAGCACCAAACTCGCCCACACCGATCCTGCCCAGTTCCAGGAACTCGCTCTCATAACGTGATAGCATGAGGGCTGGCACTGCTGGTCTCTGAGTGCCAACAGATGGAAGAAGGAACATAGAGCCTGGATGAAGTCTATCCACAGATGGTTGGGTTTTTGTAGATTTTTCACAGGAGTAGGCCATGACATGTAGGAAATCTCACCAATACCAATTATAAGGCTCTTAATTGTTTACAAAAGAATTTTGCCCTATACAAGTTAAAAAAAAATTAAACAGCCACCAACAGCTTTAGGTCAGCATCATCAGCCACACAATGTTCTGATGTTAGAATTCATAGCACAATAACTGTTAGAATGGTACATCATTGCATCCTCATTCATAGCCACAGACTTAAAGGAACAAGTGTTAGACACCGCTAATAAAAGCCACACTGATTGCATTAAATATGTAAAACATTTCAATGTGAAAAATGGCTGTACCTTCTAAAGTAACCCAGAAACTCCAAGTACTATATGTAATACTACTGTATATGGGGAATATTCCCCATCACATGCATGTCTATACATCTGACAGAAGCACAGCAGCTTATATAAAGCATCCATTTCATTGTTCATTTTTAATTCAGAAGGAGCATTTTAAAGAAAGTTAAGATGTTAACATTAACCTCAACTAATGAGAGAAAGCTGCTTTGTCATGTGGCTTCTTTATCATGCAAAGGGTCAGTCAAGGACCTTTCTGTTGGCTCGAGTGATATAGCAAGTGATGCCCAAGAGCCATAGTATCATTCACTGTTCATAATAGCACAAGATGCACAATTGTTTTTTCCTTAAGCAGAAACACTCTGCTTTACTGACATTCACAAGGACTTAATATTGGCCAATTATTT
>JAOTRR010000038.1:24582701-24592775 GCA_028570945.1 Gogo arcuatus
TTTATTTTCTATAATCACCTGTGTATTTATACTAAAACAATTATTCACCTCAGGCACAGTGAATATGGCTGAAGAATAACCTCGACTTCGTCTCAGTTATTATACAGCGATATTCACTTCGCCTTCGGCGAATAACTTAATTAATTAACATCTGACCAATCAGATTCAAGAATTCTACAGTAGCAGCTGTGGTATTTTGATGAACTAATAACCAGTATTTGTAACACTTTTAATAAAAAAATAAATTCTCACCTGGGGCAAACCAAGCCGACATACGCTTGCCTCTATCTGAAATGCCTTCTCTGAGCACTTCAATGGGTTTTCAGCTTTCTTAGTCCTGCACAGTCACAAAAACCACAAATCATTATACCAGTCAACAAACACATCATCCCCTGAATAAATAAATCTTAAAGTTTTCCTATCACAAGTTAAAACATTATGTTAAAATAAATACCCTTCTGTGATGAACTGTCCAACTGTAAGTGTATCTGGCTCCACAGAGAGCAGCAGGGAATCATCTGTCCGCTGCAGGAGGAAGACAGAAGATGAGGAGTTTATGCCTTTCTCAATGTACAGCAAGGTCTAACTCCATTAGCCACAATTTTCATCAGTCAAAACAAAATAATAGCAGAGATGCCAACGGTGCTTATAAGAAATAAGTGCAGCTTTCAGACACTTCCTCTATCATAGTAGCAAGAGGTAAACACACAACGTAGATGTTGGCACCTCTATCATTTTTCTTTTGTCAAACTACATCTCAAATGTTTTACCAACACAAGTTTGTATGTACAAGTTTGTAGCAATGACTGTAGTAATTGATTTAATATCGGTCATTAAGAGAAATATACAAGATGTTATGAGAATACCTGTCACAACAATAAAAAAAAGAAAGCAAAAGGTGTGTGAACAGGACATTTAGATACATTCTAATTTCATACATTTCATTTCTCAAGCAGCTAAAATAAAACCGTTTTAGGTCAAAATGGGAGAGTAACTAGAACCGGAGCCTGAGTCGCAGTAAAAACTTGGAGCCAGAGCATACGGCTGGACGGGCAGTGGGTCACCTCTCACCTGCCCATATTAATGACGGACGTTTGTATGCAAGTGAGCACGCTGATGTTACCTGACGTACAAATTAAGATGGCGCATCAGCCAAGTCAAAGTGGTAAGTACAGTGTTACTAATTAATACAAAAAATGCTAAATTGTAGTTGTATAATTTTCACAGCTATATTAATTTTACCATTACTGATAAACAACAAACATTTACACTCAACCTATTTCTGAGGAAAAAAAAAAAAATCAATGCTCTCTATGATTTTCATCTAGCGCTGACACCTGCAGTAAATTACACATCTAAATGGAACCGTGCTCTTTGTGCTCCGATCGTTCTGTCACTGCAGTTCATTTAAGGAGTGACTGCCTAACCTTATCAAGTCCCTGATGAGGGTCTGTTAGAACAGTTTACAGCACAACCCCAAGCTTCAAGTGCGTGTTGGAAAATAGGTGGACGTTCATGAAGCTCAGCTTTCAGTCAATCGGCTCATTAATCACGCCCTTTAATTTATTGTCAAATAACTTCTATAAAACGCATTTACTGTAAGGAAAAAATATTGGGGGAGATATTCAGAGGGTCAGCTGAACTTGTAAAACAACAGAACACTATTCCTGAAAATAATTTGTGGACATGTAACTTAAACACTCAGCCACTCGAGGGCCTCAGAGGCATTTTGCCTTCACTTTTGACTCTGTGTTACGACATCCACATATATACACATATACAGTCATCACCATCAAATGGATAAAATGTATTGTTTCAAAAAAAAAAAAAACCACCCCGTCTGCAACCGTCTTAACAAATTAATAATAAATAAGCTATTCTTTAAGGTGACTTACTTGTTTCACTGGATTCCTGTTCTGTGTGCTGATTGTGAGCTCCAGTGTAGAGATCTGCTTATCCTCCCAGCGCTCTGGTTCTGCCTCCACATGGGGCTCTGAACCCAAACACAGACACACAAAATTCACTGAGACTTCAGCCATTACAACCTGCAGCAAAGGCAAATTTTACAGACGCACATCAATTCTACCTTCTGCAGGAGGCGTCCAGTAGTTTTTTAGTCTCCGATAGATGCGATAGACCAGACTGGGTCTCACGGGCTTCACGTCAGGCAGGTCTGGGGGTCGAGGGATGGGAGGCAAGTACGAGACAGAAGCATGATGCATCTGTGGCCCCTCCTTAGATACACAAACCAACTTGGTTGATTTAACTTTCAAAATTCATAAAACTATACAGTAAAACACAAGTGTACACAAAACACGACACTCACCCTTAGTGTACTAAACCAGTGTGCGGCTCTTGTTTTTAAAGGTCCAAGATACCAATATCTTAAAGACAGGCAGAGATGAGCTCATTTTAATGTGTGTGTGTGTATATACATAGTGCATATATATATATATATATATGTTTCAAATAACAAATGCATTAATATACAGTAGTTTGTTAAACCACTCACTTGCTAATGGATGTTGCAACATCTCGGAAGGATCCCCAGCGTAAACTTAAGAGAGCAAAGACTGGCTGCTCCTTCTCACTCTGAGAACAAAATGCAACAAACACCACAAAATGATCAATCATGCTCACAGATGACCCACACAGCAACAGAGTAATTATGCTGTACCTTTATCTGAAGGACATCCAGCGGCACCATCTCCCCTTTCAGAATAGACAGTGTTGCTGAAGTGATGCGTCTGAAATTCACAATCAATTACATCCTGCCCTGACATACAAGTTGTGCCATCAAGATAAGTGGTAAATACTACATCAATTACACAATGGCCAACGCAGTCCAAAGAGAGAGGCTTTAACAGGAGTACAGTACTTACTTTACTTTGTCATCAGTAACTACATGCAGACTTTGGCTCAAAGAGTTCTGAGAGCCCAGAGGGATGAAGCCAATGGGAGTTTTACTGAATGCTTCCTGGGATTAAAGTGCAGCACATATTAAAAAGGGAATAAATCAGTAAACACTTATGAACACACAGTATCCAACAATTTCTTTGTCTTCCCTATTAAAATACCTCTAGGACATTTTTACTGGAGAGAAGGTTGCCATGTTACAAGTGGATTTGACAAGAATAATGCCCAGATTTGGAATAAACACTTAATCCACCTCATTTATTAATCATTTAGTGAAGTTGTGTGTAAATGTATTCGTAGAACGAACCAAACTAAAAATTTCTGCCAGATCTACACAAATTTGGGTAACACGGATTTTCTATGCATTCATGTGCACATGCTGGTGAGCGCCAATCAGCTGTAAAGACCCACGCATGCTCATGACATATCAGATTTACATTTAGTGACACCCACAAAATTCCATAAAAGGCAAAGCTCATAGAGAGCTAAAAACAACCAAATGATGAAAAAAAATGTGATAGATCTTATAGTAATGCTGCTCAGCTACCACAAGCACAAACTGTTCCTCCTTTTATAGGGTGCCATTTATATTGTCCTAATTGAATAGCTAATCTTACTTGTCTCAATTTATGGATATGTTCTGGACCACTTTCTTTCACGTCATTAATATGAACCATAGGTTTCACAACTTTTTCACTAAATTCGTGTGACAGCATAAGCCATATTATTTAAAATATTAAACTGCAGTAATTCATGCCAATTGCACAAACCTAGTAGCTCTTGTAACGTACAAACATTTTCCAAAAAACAAAAACTATATTTTCACGAATATTACAATTCTTGTGTAAATGCTCCACATCTGTTCATATCCAGAGTGATAAATGAGGCTTGTGTGTATCACGATTAAGGAGTGGTCCCACCAATTATGCACAGACATAATTTAGAGCTTTTATACAGAAGTGCATGCTCCCGTGTTAACAAAGAGAATGACAGTAAATAGCACATAATAAAGCTCTTCACACATTGCCTTCAAAATAGTACTCAAGCTCCCTGCAGCTAGTATTTCTCAAATGACTCCTATTGTACATGGATCGTTTTATCACAGTACATACCTCATCAGCTCTGCGCAGCAAGCCAGTTATAACCTGAACAAAATAAAAGACAGGAAACATTTTTCCTGCTACAAGAGCTTATGCCAGCAAAATGTTAAAATCTTCCCAGGGAAATTACACCAACATATATTACCTCCTGCAGGGTTCCATCACCCCCAGCAACAATCAACATGTCCGTCTGTTCCATCAGATCCATTAGCTTTTTGGCTTGCCCTTCATAATCTGTCTACAGAAAGTTCAAACGCATTATCACAAGTTTAAAAAGTTGAAAGCTATAAAACACAACACACGAAAGTCCAATACCTTTATAACTTTAACCTCGATGCCAGCAAGGTGTAGAATAGGGGCTGCATTCTTTTCAAACAGACTGTTAGCCTTTCTGTGGAAAAACGTGCACATGAATTGAAGCAACACAATCACCATGACTGGCAAAGTAAGCTCCATGTTCCAGAGAGTGTTGAAAAGTGATTATGGCAAATGCTCACCCTTTACATGCTGCAGGATTCAGAATTACTGTGGCTTTCTGCAGTGACTCCTGGGGTCCAATTAATTTATGGCCAAATTCCTGTTTACAAATCAGATCAACATCATTGCTACTTGCTGTTTTCCAACATCAACACTACTAATACTAACCTATAGTTAGGGGTGGGTCATATAATATCTACATACTGACAAATTGTTTATCAGTCATCTTCAGAAACGGCTTTATCCTGGTCAGGGTTGTGGTGGCTCAGGAGCCTGTCCTACAAACAGTGGATCACCTAGAACGCTAGTCCATCACAGGGGACATAAATTCACAAACTCTTTCACACCTAGGGGCATTTTAGAGCAACCAATCCACCTCCCAGCAGGTTTTTGGGAGCTGGAAGAAAACCAGTCATTATCCTTTTTACCAATTCTTAATTCTTCCTATTTACTGTGCCAAATATATTTTGCTCCATGATCATGTCTGTTCTATAACTTGGCAGTTAACCAAAAATTAATGGCACAGTTGCCGCCTCAAAGCTCCAGGGTCCCAGGTTCACTCCTGAGCTCGGGTTATTGTCCGCACGGAGTTTAACACGTTCTTGCCGTGTTCGTGTGGGTTTCCTCCCACCTCCAAAAAAACATGCTGGTAGGTAAATTGGTGACTCTAAATTGCCAGTAGATATGAAAGTGTGTGCATGGTGCCCTGCAATGAACTGGTATCTAATCCAGGGTGCGTTCCTGCCTCACAGCCAGTATTCAAGTAATCCACTGCAACCCTGACTAGGATAAAGCGATTACTGAAGATGAATGAATGAACATACCTGTATATACATGTTGTGATCATAAGGATTTTCCCCATCACTAATACTGAGTGGGAAATTATTAATATTACTTACCCTAGCCTCTTGACATGCCTCTCGTCGCAGTACACTGTCACTGTAGGGAAGAAATATGACTTCGAGTTTGTTACCGGTTTTCAAGTAAAAACAGCTTGCAAACCTTCAATTATGCAAAAGAAATCTTTTTTTAAATGAAGAATATGATGTTTTGCTATACAACTTCACTATCATAATAATCAGCATTCAATGAGCCCCCTCACCTCTGACACTAGTATTATATATGCTATATTCCTTATATAGATTATACTGAAAGAGTATGGACGTGATATTTTTTGTATAAAGTGCATGTATAGAGAAAGGAGCGATCAGGATTAAATAGCTACTAACCAGTGCTTTCCGTATAACCAGTGTCCACCATAAGACAGGACACACACAGCAAAAGTCGATTTTTTCCAGTGATTTCGTAGAGTCCGTAACACTTTAACAACTCGGGCCATTGTTCCTGTGTAAATTACTGGCTAGCTACAAAGGAAAACATACAACATTAACATGACAATGACTGCTAAAATAAAAACCCACAATATGTATGAACGGCAACGTTACTCATACACTGGGCTTGACATTTTTCAGTAAGCATGATGACCGGTGTACCAGCATTTTCTGTCCCCTCCAACAAGGGAAAACTCGACTGCAATGACAGTTCCCCTCTCAAAAAACAAAACAAAACAGCGTTGACAAACAAATATTGCAGTTCTGTGGCATATATAAGCTTCAACCCAATTATATTTCTATAGGTGTGGTTTATTTTGTGAAGTGTAAATTAAAATAATAAAATAAAAATAATTAATTGACAGACGTAACAAAGGTGCATAGGTAGGTATGAAATCCGGGACGGACAAATCCCGGCATGCTCTGTGCTGAAAACAGACATGACGTTTCGATTCCAGAAGTGGTTGGAGTCGATTCCAAGAGTCGATTCCACATATTATTATTTTTTTATGTGCGAAAAATAAAACTCAGTTCTTGTTGGTGGTCTTATAAAATTAACAGTACAGTATTAATTAAATATACAATACACTATTATAATGGATAAAACGAATTAGAAGCGATGTTGACATATTTATTTACGTCTTTTTATGTTTCTAGGACATCAGTTAATTTATTAAAAATAAAGGGCATTAAGGTGTTGAAAAGCAACTTTTAGGTCACCAAAACAAATCCATACCACTAACTGTTTAAATAACGGCCAATAACACCGGCTCTTAATCAATTTTCGTATGTGGTTCTCAAAGCTTCGGAGTCGACTCTCACTTCCCAGTGCCTGCACTCGAGAATTTGAATCTTTCTGGAATTGACTCCCACTCCTAACGAAAGTGAACGCAGCGATGTTGTGTTGCATGTAGAAATAGGTATGTGTCTGCTCACATAAAATAATTATACTAACAATTCATAGATGTGCTATTTAATTTTGCACGTGGCGACTATAAGTTAGGTGATTTCGGTGATTTCTCTTTACCTTCGTTGTCTAATTATTATTAGTTTTGTTTTGGAGAATTGCTATAACTGGCTTTTAACTTTGCTAGCTAGCTAATCTGATAAAATAATGAGGGAAATGGTGCGGCTGTCAATTTCAGCTTCACGCAGCTCTGTGCTTTTATTTGATTATGTTATCGTGTTGTCTGTGTGTCAGTCACAGAAATGGAGGTTGAAAGTTTCGTTTCCAAGACGCTGGAACTCTTGCAAGAGGAGAGGGAAGCTGAGATAGAAGAAACAAGGTAATCAAGGCAGTCAGTGTTGTGAATAACTGTTCTCTTGCAGGCCTTTCCTTCTAACAGAGTTCATGTTACCTGGAAATTTATTAACAAATTTTTGGTGATGTGACTGTAATGCTTTGTTGTCAGGGCATGGCAAAAGAATCTGTCACTAAAAAATCTACAACAGAAAGGAGTATGCTTGCTGAAACTTCAAATTGGAAGCCAGAGGACAGGAATGCATGGCAGACTTCTGGTGTCATTTGAGCCTCGGAAAAGTATTGGCCCTTCAGTTCTTCCCAGTCATGGTTTTGGACCTGGTGAGGCCTTGTACACAATGTTAACATGTTTGAAATGTTTTGGAGGGGAATTTGCTGCATTGATCTCTAAATTGATTTGTTAGTCTTTCTGATTCTAAATAGGAAGACTTCATTACAGTGTTGTGGACTCAAGTAACATGACTTGGGCTCGAGTCACAAATTTGCTGACTTTCAACTTGACTTAACATAATCAAAGAAGACTTGTGACTTGACTTTGGCTTTGACATCCTTGACTTGTGACTTCACTTGGACTTGAGCCCTTTGGCCTGGAAATACTTGATACATTTTCAAAACCAAAGATTAAAATTGATACATTTAAGTGTGCAATGAATCAACTTTTTCTTCCCACCAGACAATTATTTTCAGCAAATCAACACCAATCTTTATTTCCAAGGTCAGTTTTCAACCAGACAGACAGCAAGTCAACTTGCATTATACAACGCCAAAATTGAAGGACTACTCATTCCCTGATGGCAGAGGCACTTTGTGGTAGCTGTTTGCCTTCACCTGCAAAGATTATGTTGTTTGCAACAACAAAATGGTTGCAACATGTCAAACCTGTGGTTCAGGAACATCAGATGCAAAAGCAACAACTTCAGATTTTGTTCGGCATTTGGAAAGCCGAACCTGAGATAGAATTGACCTGAAATAGATGGGTACACTTAGTGAAAACAGTCTAAACAGTCTATACCTCATCTCATTTGAAAATGAACTGAAATATAAAATGTTTTAAATCATAGTTATGCATCTCTCAAATTTCCATTGAGTTATAAAGTTTGTATTGAAAGTGATGAAGACCAATTTTAAAAAGCCTGCATGATTTGTGTAAATTTACTATACTAATTATTACTCTGGCCTTAACTTGGTAAAGAGCACATTATGTCTTGTTTAGGACTCTAAACCTAAAGTTAAGGACTTGTAACTTGACTTGGACTTATCAGTTTTCACTTGTAACTTGACTTGAACCTAGCAGTATTGACTTGTGATTTGGGACTTGGGTGGGTGGGTGAATGCCAGGACTTGAGACTTACTTGTGACTTGCAAAGCAATGACTTGGTCCCACCTCTGCTTCATTAGTCCTCCATTGCAGTAGACCGGCTCACCCCAGCAACTGCTAATAGAAGATGGCAAGGCGGCTGGTAGCTTATCATGAACCCAGATAGCTAGCTAAAGGTAGGACAACCAGGGTCATTGCTAAGTACTTAGCTTAAAATGCAAGACGAATGCTAGGTATCAGCAGATGCCTGATACTAACATAACTTTGGAAACCAAGGCGATTACTGTATCTGCAGACTTCTTTAAGTTATGCCAGATATCACAGCTGTAGTGGAGACATGCTTGAAGATCCAGTTCATGAAAGTTATAGTTATATCCAGTTAATTTATGAAAAAATTTTCATACTTATTATATATATTAAGATCTGTAATCAGTAATGCGTTACATTTCCTGCTGAATGGTACCATAGCTAACTAAATTTTGTGGCTAGCATAACTGGTTTGTTGGCTCTTGTTCCAGGTGACATTGTGGGTCTTAACGAATCAGAAGGGTGCAGCCAACCTTATCAGCTTTGCTCAGGTGTGGTGACCCGTGTGACGCAGGCATCAATAACAGTTGCTTTTGACGAAACGCATGATGGCCTCGATCTGGAAAGTGATGGACTATACAATATTATGAAGCTTGCAAATGATGTAACTTATAAACGATTGACTCAGTAAGTTTTTTGACCATACCTGGTTCCGTCAGTGCTTTCTGTGAGCTATTGAGAGTCACACACTGATAAATGTAAACCATTTTCCTATTTGTTTTCAGTGCTTTAAACTCTTTGAATGGGTACAGAAGTGGTCCTGCCACCCATCTAATTAGTGTCCTTTTTGGTTGCTCTGAACCTGTAATGCTGTCACAGCAGAGTAAGTGAACATTAAGACCTCTGAGAAGATTCAGACTATGTCTTACACTATGTGAAAACTGAATTTCTTTTTTGACTTTGCATGCCCAGATGCTTTAGAGTGGATCAATAATGGATTAGACACCTCTCAGCAGGAGGCTGTGTCGTTTGCACTCTCTCAGAAAGATGTTGCTATCATACATGGACCACCAGGGACAGGGAAAACCACAACAGTGGTTGAAGTTATTCTACAGGCTGTAAAACAAGGCCAGAAGGTACATCCTACAAGTTCTGGTCAGTCATTTGCGAAACAATAAGTGTACTAAAATTCAGGTGCGGCTCTATCAATGGGTTAGCAGGGCTAAGCCCCTCCTGTCTTTCAAAGGTAAAAGAAAAATCGATATAAGGTTTCATATTTTGGGCATCCACATTATCTTATCTTAAACATTTAAACATTTTTTGTTATTTTCTTTTTTAAACTGAGTGTAATAGCACCACTAGTGGCAATACAAAAAAAACCCCACACATTTATATGAAGCGCGAGGCTGTGGGCTAACTGTAACGAGCCCAGTGCTGTAAGTTCATGCAGCCAATCAGAGACAATCATGTCATGTGGCTACACAGAGTGACACCCCCCCAGTTACTTTATCATTATTTTTCCTAAAATATGTTTGGAGGAGAAACTGAAAGTAGATAGACTGAGCACATATTGTCTATAAATGTATAACCCCAAATCAGAAAAAGTTG
Source organism: Gogo arcuatus (assembly GCA_028570945.1). Lineage (NCBI taxonomy): Eukaryota > Metazoa > Chordata > Actinopteri > Siluriformes > Anchariidae > Gogo > Gogo arcuatus. Next base: position 24,592,740 of record JAOTRR010000038.1, read on the forward strand.
GAATGGTATGGAAAATGCAAATAAAAAAAGAAAGCA
>JAOTRR010000038.1:24594529-24606112 GCA_028570945.1 Gogo arcuatus
TCTCTCTCTCTCTCTCTCTCTCTCTCTCTCTCTCTCTCTCTCTTTCTTTCTTTCTCTTTCTTTCTTTTTTGTGAAACCACAATTTCAAACAATTTTGAAACAACTTTGATTTTCTTCTCTTCACTGTTAAACAGTGCAGCTGCTAAAGGTCTGTCTGTGAGTTTAATGGAGCGGCTAATTCAGAAGTATGGAGACTCAGTAGTTCGAATGCTGACCACTCAGTACCGTATGAACAGTGCCATCATGCAGTGGACCTCAGAGCAGATGTACCAAGGGAAACTGACTGCACATCCTTCAGTGGAGAACCATTTATTGAGGTATGTGAATGAATATTAGGTCAGGCCCACTTTTATATAGCTATAATGCTGCTGGAATTGTAGTATTGTTGTCTGTTTAGATTAGACATTGTGTCTTTGTGTAATATCTTTTTTTTAATCAGAGACCTGGCTGGTGTAGCTCGTGTTGAGGAGACCAGCATGCCTCTGCTCTTAGTTGACACTGCTGGCTGTGGTCTCAGTGAAATGGAGGACACAGATGAGCAGTCAAAAGGCAATCAGGGTAACAATCAAATATTAAAACTTTGTATTATTTTCTACTCCAACCTCACATCACGTGAAATCACAAATTGTACATTTGGCCTAAACATTTACTGTGTAACTTTTTGAAAACCCAGGTGAAGTTGACATAGTGGCACTTCATGTGAGAACCTTGACTGAGGCTGGAGTGCAGGCCAAAGACATTGCAGTCATTGCACCTTATAACCTACAGGTAGACGATGCCTTTCCAAAAAATCCAATTAAAAGGACAGTTTTTTGAAGAAGTTGCAAATATGTTTCCCTAGTACATCATACATTACTCTTTTATAAACATAAACTTCACTGTTTGTCTCAGGTTGATCTGCTAAGACAGAAGCTCTCAAATGCGTATCCTGACCTGGAGATCAAATCTGTAGATGGCTTTCAAGGCAGAGAAAAGGAGGCAGTACTGCTGTCCCTGGTTAGATCTAATAGAAAAGGTGAGTCAGTATATGTACAACTAGTAAATAACAACAAGAGTAGAATCTAAATTACCAATAGCTAATTTGACTGTTTCACTTTGAGCCTGCAGGAGAAGTTGGATTTCTTGCGGAGGACAGGAGAATCAATGTGGCAGTTACACGTGCCAGACGCCAGCTTGTAGTGGTATGCGATTCCCAGACTGTCCGAAACCATGACTTTCTCAGGTGCTTGGTTGACTACATATCTGAGCATGGGGAAGTTCGCACTGCCTTTGAGTACCTAGAGGACCTGGTGCCTGAAAACTACCACCGCGAATTTAAAGACGAACAGAATAACATTAAAGCATCTTCCACCAAAACAAAAGCAAGAAACCAGCAAGGCAAGAGCGGTGAGACCAAGCACAATAATGTCTCCGAGAGCAAAAGCAAAGGAAACGGTCAATCAAAGCATGATGCCCACTTCAGCAATAATTTAAAGCCTGGCCTTCCCAAACCAAAAGCAGATGATCAAGTTGAGTCTCAAATTAAGAAAGAAGAGATGAGGCAGGAGTTGCTTATCTTTCTGGACAACCAAAGTCAGACAGAGCTCCAGTTTCCTTCCTCTCTGAATTCACATGAACGCCTGCTAGTCCACCAACTCTGTGAAGAGCTGGAACTCAGGCATGTGAGCAAGGGAACAGGAAAACAGCGCCATATCACAGTTTCCAAACCAGTGGCAGAACCAGAGGAGAGACTGGAAGAGGAATCGGTGTCTACAAGGCCAGAAATCCAGGTTCCAGAAGAACTAACAGAAAAAGAATCCAACAGTCACCCACTAAAGCCTGCTCTAGATCTGAAATGCTTGCATTTGGAGCGTATGCGCCGGGAGCAAGAAAAACGGCAGGAGAAAATTCAGAGCAAAAGACTGGAGACAGAGCTTAAAGATAGCAAAGGTCAATCCACAAAAAAGAACAAAAGTGGAACAAAAGGTACAGCATCTTCATAAATCTTCATGAAGACATAAGTCTTCACCCCCTTGAACTTTTCCATATTTTGTAGTGTTATGAAATGAACTTGATCTGGATTGTTTTTACCGTTTGATTAATCTAACGTATGAAGCTGCAGAATATTTTTTTATTGACAAAGGTTAATTAAACAAAAAAGCAGAAATTGGTTAGCTGCTTAAAGTGTAACTTCACCCCCAGCTCTGAGCCTAACTTCACCCACTGCATAATTTTGAAAAATGCTAAGAAAATGGGCAAAGGGGTGGGGGTGAGGGGAGGCTGAGGAGGTGGGGCGTGCATGTGCAAGGCAGGAGTTGCTCAGTGAGTCTCGATCAGCGTGTATTTGAAAATGAGTGAGGTTTCACAGACTCCCACTCAAGGATGGGGACTGGGGGAGATGGGCCGCCCACCTCTGATTAGAGGGCATTAACTTCTTCTTTTTTTTTCTTTTTTTTTTTTCTTTTTTTTTTTTTTTAAAATAAAAATTTTATGATATAGAGAAGTACCAAACAGTTGACTCTGTCAGCATCGCCTTGCAAGGTTCAAGATGATTTAAACCAGTAGATGGCATTTGAGCCATTTTCAACCTATAAAATGCCTATTTATTTATTTTTTTTACAAAAATGGTTGTTTTCTCAATATTAACACCAGCATTGATGTGTTTCATCACAGTACAGTCATATCATTTAGTATACAGCTCATAAAACACTTAAGTATGCAGTACCTCTTTAAGTATCACCCTCTGAGCCAGAACCACCTTTGACTGCAGTTATAACTGCAAGTCTCCTGGGACATGTTTCCATCAGCTTTGCATATCTAGTTCCTAATGTTTTTGCTAATTCATCTTGGCAAGTTTTCATAAGCTCTTTCAAATCAGATGGTGAAATGCAGTTTTTAGGTCTTGCCACAGATTCTCAATCAGACTGGGGTCTGGGCTTTGACTGGGCCATTCTTACACATTCAGGTTCTTGCTTTGGCAGTGTGCTTAGGGTCACTGTCCTATTGAAAGGTGAACCTCTACCTCAGTTCAAGTTTCTTGCAGACTGAAGGTTTTCTTCTGGGATTGATCTGCGTTTGGCTTCATCGATCCTGCCTTTAACCCTGACCAATTTCCTAGTCTCTGCTGATGGTAAGCATCCCCATAACATGATACTACCACCATGCTTCACTGTGAGAACGATCTTCTCAGGATGATGAGCAGTGCTGGGTTTACACCAAACAAAGTGCTTTCTGCCAAGACCAAAAACTTCAGTTTTGGTCTCAACATACCAGAAAACCTTTTCCACCTGTTTACTTAGCCTCAAACATGTTTTTGGCAACTCATGGCTTCATTTGTTCTTGGCTTGCCACTATTCCATAAAACCCAGCTTTGTGGAGTGTTTGGGCTATGTTTGTCCTGTGAAGAACTTCTATCAGAGCTGTGGATCTCTCCATCTCCTTCAGAGTTACCCTTGGTCGCTTGGTTGCTTTTTTGTGTAATGCCCTCCTGACCCGATCACTGACTTTTGGGGGAAGACCTCATCTAGACAGAGTCACAGTTGTTCTATATTCTTTGCATTTTTTTTAAATAATGGATTTAATGGTGCTTTGCAGGATGTTTAAAGTTTGGCATATATTTTTTATAACCAAAACCAGATTGATACTTTTCAACTTTTCTAGCTCGGACTTGTGTTGGTAGTTTTTTTTTTTCTCTTTTATTATGCTGTTTGTTTAGTTATGTTCCTAAAAAAAAAAATCTAGGGCCTTTTGGGAACATTTTTATTTATACTGAGATCATGTGACACTTTATTTGCTAAACAAAGGCAGTGGAGTCCATTCAGCTAATTATATGACTTCTGATGGCAACTGGTTTTACATCTCACTTCAATATTATGGGATATTTTGTGTAGATTAATGACATATATTCCCAGTAAGGTCATTTCAGTTTAATGTTGTAACACTACAAAATGGAAAAATTCAAGGGGGGTGAAGACTTATGCAAGGCAATGTATTCAATATTATATCTCCTGTGAAGGGTTAATTCTGTCCAACTGTACATTCAGCAATACTGTGTTACTGTGACTTTCTCTCTTAGGAAAGGGGAAAATGAAAGCAGGGGCTATGGACATTGCTGCAGCTGCTACAGCTGACGATGATTTTGATGCACTCATTGATGCTGTGGTGAAAGCAGAAAGCGTGTGTGGCTTCATGAAGTGTAAAGCCAGTGTTCAAACACTGGGTCAGCTGTGTGTCTACTGTAACAGACAGTACTGCCTGAGTCACCACATACCTGAGGTAGCTCAAGGTTGCTTTAATGGCAACCTTCACAGTAATGGTATACTTCAGCCAAAATGATAACATTGCTAATAATAAATAAAAACTATTGAAGGGCAGCTCACATTCTCCTGAGAGCATGATAACTGGTCTCAACTAGGTTTCATTCATTATTCTTTATTGCCAATGTTGGCATACTAATGTTATCAGTTTATTGTTTTGTAGGTCCATGGATGTGGAGACAAAGCAAAGGCACATGCTCGCATGAGAATAAGCAAAGAGGGAGTGCTGTATGCTGGAAGCGGGCAGAAGGACAAGTCCATGGATCCAAACAAAAAGGCATACCTGCAACGCAAACTAGACTCTAAACTCAAAGACATGGCATCCCAAAGAAAAACCAAGTCAAAGGATAAAGAACATTGATTATTTTAGTTCTGTTGTCTAAAAAAGTATTTATTCTAATTAAATGAATAAAGTGGTGGTTTGATGCATGCATTGCATAAGCAAGATATCTATATATGAGCATTTGAAATACACCCACAACAATATTTAAACATAGTCATTTTTTATTGATTGCTATTGTCTTAGAACCTTTTAATAATGCAAATAAGGTACAAGTTAAATTATGAAAATATACTTGTTTTAGAAAATGAGAAACGACACATTAGTGGTGACCGAAAGAATAAGGCCATGGGTACAGGTGGTGGAAATGTTGTTCCCAGCAGAGTTACTGGACTTAATCTCCATGAGAGTGAGGAACTTGGGCCTCTGGGAGAGCCTGAGACTAGAGCTGCTCTTAAGGTGCTTTTGGGTCCCTATAAGGATGCCCTCCTGGAGGAACTGTATCAGACACGTCATTCTGGTCAGTAACCCTGGGGTAGAGCCAGGACTCACTGGAAAGATTATATCTCACAGTTGGCTTGGGATGTCCGGGGATTCCCACAAGGAGGAGCTGGAATTTGTAGCTAGGGACAGAGAAGAGACCATTTCAGCCTGTTACCACCAGGAAAAATGGAGAGAAAAAGGAATGGTGGGGAAGCTAAAGTCATTAAGAAAATTTAATAAGAGTACTGAATGATGATTTGTTAAACTTCCCACCATGAGAAACACCATATAGCTAGAGCATCACCAGTTATCAGGAAGTAACAGGACCTGTAACAGTTTTACAATGAAAAGGACAAATGCACAATATGTGTAGCTGTCATCATGGAAAAGGAAGAGTCTGTCATCAATTGTAGCAAAAAGGTTTATTGCAATTTCACTATAAAAATTTACTGGATATGTCTGTAGGATCATTCTCAAACATTCAACATATATATTCTGTAATATTTGGAGCTTAAATCTGAGCTAAAGCAAAAGCATGCTTGTGTTGTAAAGAATGAATAGAAAGAGGTAGTTTTGTACTGGGAGTTGACAGAATCTGAAATTGCTACATGTGATTTGTTTGTAAAATTGGACAGTTATATTAATTTTGAAAAAACACAAGGTATAACTAATAATAATTCAAGAAGTAAGAAAATGAATGCAAACAGAAGAGAAGCAGCATCTCACATTGCTCCCATTTAGTGATAAGAATTCACTCCTTAAGAATTGACATTCAACACTAATCTTTAATTGATAAAATGTTCTGCATCGTTATGTTAGATATAGAACCTCTATACAATCTGTGTAATACACATCCAATTTTTAATAAGCTACTGGTATATTTTATGAATCATTCATGCATACATACATTTGCTAAAAATTCATCATACCTACGAAAGCTCTGTTGTGGGCAAGGAAAGCAGGGAGACAAGCAGACATGCAGTAGACAAATGAGTCTAAGGCTAGTCCATAATGATCCCATGCTTTGCACTGATTTTTGAATGGCTCATGGAGGTTTTTTATTAATATGTGCTGTGTTAACTGTGTAGGATAGGTAAGAAAAAAATATGCAGTGCAAAGGGATCCTCAGGACTGTGATTAAGAACCACTGCAGCACACATTTGGTTCAGTTAATATTAACAAATAGTACAAATATAGACACAAAATGGTATTTTAGTTTTTGAAAGGGTCTGTTATGAACATAGTGTAAGAACCACAGCTGGCTGCATTAGATTTAACCATCATTATAATCACTGATCCTCCCTGAACAACAAATTAGCTAGACACTATTTTTGTAGTACAAAGTATATACAGTGCATGAACTATATCCCCAAGTTTGACAGTTTAAATGTATATGGTTTGTTAGTGCTATATACAGTAGCTTAGCAGTAATCATATAATATTACTATAGTATGAAAATGTAATACATTTTAACAATCAGCATAATTTCTACATTTTATTCAATTTACAGATGCCAAACATGGCATGTCCTAAAGACTATAATTCTACCTGAATCTATGAAAACATGATCCATGCCACATAGCCAGTGTGCACTGACATAGCAAGATGATATGTATAATGGCCTAGTCTCGTCACCTCTTTCTTTCTTTTTCTTTTTCATTTTTATATCTAGTGCTTTAAGAATTTTGTATCTGAGTTGCTGCCTCTGGCTAGCCCCCTATGGCGTATACACAGATTTTGAGTCAGCACTCTTCAAAGTCTCATAGCACAAAGTGTTCACTTTGTGCAGTTAGTTAGAGCTCTCCTTTTATGGCTATTTCCATTTGTGTTCAGTCTCGATATTAATTCCAGATGAGCTGAACAGGATGGAATTTAAAACACTCCCTTTGTTCTGTTTTTTGTATCTCCTGGTAGAGAACATTGCAGTCTGTTTCTCAAGTGGAGCCACGTTAATGTGTCGCTTAGTCCAAAGTAGAACTTCACAACCACATCATACAAAACCTGGCTTCATGGATGAACGGCGACATTTTGGGCATCCCTGTGTCCCATTTGTTTGCAGGCACCTGTTTAAACAAAAAAAAGTATAAATAATCACTTATCCACAGCCCCTACTGTGTATAAAATGATTTCTGTAACAATTTATTTGAGCACTAGCCACATCGTAAACCTGTCATGAAAAATGTTTTATGTTGTCATGTCCATTTACATGTTTCTATTAACTTTAACTGACATGCTGACTGACAATGTTTAATGTCAGGACATTTTATGTCACATGATAATTTTTTTCACCAACTTTATTAAATGTATTAACTTTACTAAACTCACCAACTTTATTAGGAACACGTGTACACCTGCACGTTCACACAATTATCCAATCAGCCAATCATGCGGCGACAGCACAGTGCAGATACAGGTCAAGAGCGTCAGTTAAAGGAGAATTCCGTCATAAAACTAGAGTTGAATATATTATTTGTCATGGTATGTAGTATTCTGTTGCACAGAACTGTATTGCTTACTATCCACATTGTAGCAGAATTCATGATTTTATGTTGTTTTCCTACTAGATGTCAAGTGCTAAAGAAAACAGTTGTTGGTGCCAGATGGACTGGTTTGAGCATTTCAGAAACTGCTGATCTCCTGGGACTTCATGCACAATAGTCTATGGAGTTTGCACAGAATAGTGTGAGAAAGAAAACCATCAAGTGGGCAGTAGTTCTGAGGGCAAAAACACCTTGTTGATGAGAGAGATCAGAGCAGGATGGCCAGACTGGACTGGACGCTGACAGAAAGGCTATGGACACTCAATCTTTACAACCATGGTGAGCAGAAAGGCATCTCGGAATGCACAACACAACACATCAAATCTTCAACTGTCCAGTTATGGCTGATTGAAGAACGGCATGAATGAACAGGTGTACAGATATTCCTATTAAAACAGACTGGTGAGTGTACATTTCCATTGTCTGTATAAATATATAAAGGCTATATCTTATTTGTCTAGCAACAGTGTTCTCACCACATAAACAGCAGCATATCATGTTCTCATCTTCATCTGAATGTAACGGTAGATCAGACAACCATTTTAATTATAGATTTCAATTAATGCTCCTAATCCTATGTATCCATGTTAGAATGTAACAATGACAATGAGTGTAAACAAAGGTTAGACTAGGCCTGTACTCATGTTTCTCTCACAAGCATGAATGTCATGGATTTTACAGAAGGAACTGATTTAACTGTTGGTGTGTGAAAATGGTTTAATTAAATGTGACAAGAACAAAGCAAGATGACAGAAACTACATAAATAGTATGTCAGGTGACATTTATAAGCTCAGAGCAAATGTAACACATTTCATTGGACATTATGACAGTTTTTATGAAGTACGTGTCAAAAGACGTGTCCATCACGTCATAAAATATATGCTAACTGGAGCATGTGACATGAGCCATCACGTTATGGTGATCAAATGTTATGGTGGCTATCAATAATAGAAATATGACATTGCTGTACTGTCATGGCAACTCAATAATCTCATACATTTTGTCTTCTATGACAACTTTATGATGTGGGTATGTCAGTCAGAAAACTGCCTAACATAGTTAATGTATTTCGTATCAGAAACACTGAGCATGTGAGCATGAGAACAGGAGGGACACATACTTGAGGTGAAAGATGTGGGAGCAAGGCAAAGCCTGGAGCTGCTGGTTCCTCTCCCCGATTGACTCGCCACACATGCCACAATAGAGCTCCAGCTCTTCTACACATTGCAGGAACTTCACCACCTGCTCTCTGAGCTCATGCTGCTGCTCCCTGCTACGGTAGATGCCTTCTGACAGACAGTGTACCTTCAGAGAACACAGCTGTGGAAAAACACATGGGACAAAATATGGCTACAGTTTTAAACCTAGACTATCATTGCTAGAAAGCAAAGAAACCTTTTTCTGTGCTTTATGTACATTGTGGAAGTAGATGGGTAATAAATTTAATTTGGATATTGAATATGTGGATATTAGGATGGTAATTGTGTTGACTGTTGTCTGTGATGTGTGTTATAAACCGTTGAATGCATAGGGTTGTGACCAAACACCAAGAAAAATTCCAATATATGTAAATATATATGATGAATAAAATGATTCTGATTCTGATGTACGCACTGGGAGTAGATGGGTAATAAAGGTAATTTGACTGGTATTTGTTTAGCCAAATGATAAGGACTTGCTTAACACACCTTGTTTCCTATTCCATCTGCTAGTTCGTATGCTCGCTGAAAAGAATCCAGCGCCTGGAAAAGAGATAAAATAGTGTCAGAAATGTAATAAATGAAGTATCTCAAAACTATAATAGCTTGCACAGTTTCAGGTACTGGTAAGTGTACGCTTGTTTCATATTGCTATGAAATGTTTTTTTTAAATGCATATTTTCAAAGCACTTCATCACCTTGTCAAGCTCCTTCTGCAGTAGCCAACACTTCCCCACTCCTAAGTGGATGGCTGTTTGTCCAAGGCGGTTGCCAATCTCTGTCATTATACACATTGAAGACTCGTAGCGAGGGAATGCTTTCTGAGAAAAGTACGAAAATGATCAACCTTCACATATTCACCTTCACCTTCACAACCTTCCTCTAAGGTCCAGGATTCAATCCGAGGCTCAGGTTACTGTCTGTGTGGAATTTCACATGTCCTCCCTGTGTCTGTGTCTTTCTGCCCCATTCTCTGGGTTCCTTCCTACTTACTAAAAACATGGTGGTAGGTGGATTGACTATTCTAAAATTGTCCCTAGGTGTGAGTGTGTGTGAATGATGGACTGGTGTCCCATCCAGGGCGCATTCCTGCTTTGTGCCCAGTGTTCCTGGGATAGGCTCCGGATCCACCGTGACACTGACCAGGACAAAGCAGTTACTGAAGATGAATGAATGAATGAATGAACAGTGTTCCTTGTGGGGTTGAGGATTTGTTCAACAAGCATCAGAGGAAATAAAACATAGATAAACAAATACAGACCAAGGATAAATTAAGTTCTACCTTGCAATCTACCATCACTGAGACAGAATCTTACAATACTAAGTCACAAACTCAAGTCACAAACTACAAATCTTTACATGTTGAAGCCTGGAACTGTGCTGATTTAAATCAAATAGTTTTTCATAAAGTGTCAGAGCTGAAAGTGGCTTACATCAACATCATTGCGGCAGCGATGAATATCTGCAAAATTCAGGAGACACATGGCTTGCAGAGGACGATCTCCATGCTGCAGAGCTATCTTCATTGATTCCTGTGAGGGCAGACAGCATTCATTTACTTTGTTTTTTAAGGTTACTGGAGCATTAAAGAAAGTTCCACAAGACACTTTCGGAAGCACAGCCCCATGCCAGTTGCGCAACAGCTGAAATTCGATCATAAGTGTAAAGAGGAATGTGCTACTCTGACATCTGTCCCTATATTACTGCAGTGCGATATTCACAGTCCAGAGCAATGTCTCTTTGTTGCATTGCTTGTTAGGGTAAGGACTAATCTCTTCATGACGACGGCACTTTAACATGGAACAGGGCCCTTGGCATATTTTTATCCGCCATAGTAAAGTAGGGTGGTCTGGCACACGACTCACAAACAGCTGCACCTGTCAGTTGTTGGACCCCACTCAGATGTAGCTACACACAGAAACATGGAGTGTGTCACCAGAGTTGAAACTATGACAAAGCGACTGCTAAACTTCAGTACAGTTGGGAGACATTCAGGTCACCACTGTTATAATATGTGTGGTATATTTACACTTACAGTGCTTTCCAGTGGCAGTCTCCAAAGTTACTGTTACATATCGAGATTTTCCCATTTTCAGCATTACTGTCTCAACAAAACATTGCCATTAATTCCCTGAGTCAAAATGTAAAATTCCTAGTCTGACTGAGTTTTTCATGACTTGCTTGTATCAGAACTTGATCCAACCCTCATGTCTCTGTCTCCAGCCTATTAATCAGGTATACGTCATAACACAAATTATTCAGTAGCTACTATTAATCATCAAGTAACTACAGTGAAGCTAATAAAAAAAAAAAAAAGCAGTGAAGTCTGGACCCAACAGTATACCTTGGGAGTTTAACAGATTAAGAAATATATATTTTTGGGTAGTATATGATCTCATTTGTTAGCCAATTTGAATAAAAGTGTCTGCCAAATGAATCAATGACTGACATAAACCTTTCCAAATGAGCTCTTACTAGAACCCTCCACTAGTGCTTACCTCACAGCATTCCATGGCATCTGGCAGACGCTCCAGCTTCCTGTAGGCCACTGACATGTGGTACTGGCTCATGGCACGGTACTTGAGACTCCAGCCTTTCCCATAGTCATTGACAAGTTCAGCGGCTTTGCACGGAAAAAACAGGGCCTTCTCATAATCCTACAAGAGCAAAGAATATGCATGAAAGTATAGTTACCAGTCGAAGGTTTGGACACACCTTCTAATTCACTGGTTTATTTTTATTAATTAAAAGACACTTCATGTCTTAAAGTAATGATGGACTGTCG
>JAOTRR010000038.1:24612804-24624750 GCA_028570945.1 Gogo arcuatus
TTCAGTATTGTTCTACAATGTAGAAAATAGTCAAAATACAGAAAACCCTATGAATGAGTAGGGGTGTCCAAACATTTGACTGGTACTGCATATGAAACTTTGACATACTTTTGCATGATTTACTTTTGTATCTGTGATGTCCTGACATCTTAAGGCATTATAGACACTGGAAAATCTAATTTTGTGAAAGCAAGAGTCTTCTTTCAGAACAAAGTTTCTGTGCTTTTATAGTGCAGACAGACACAAGTCTGAAATATAAAACCTTCTCTTCAGCTGCCTCTCTGATGGATGTTTTGATTTTTTAGCGTAATGCTTATAAACCCAGCTCTACTCTTTTATTATCTTCCTGCAATAAAATCTCCAGTACTTCACTGCCTCCATATCCCTCAGAGCTCTGAGAGTAAAGTTAGACCATCAAGTTAGTTTTCTGCTATGGCGCTGTGCATTTTATTCTTAATTCTCCCCAGGCTTGAAAAATTTCTACATGAGCAGTGGGAAAGGGGAGTGCTGTATTAATGCAGAGAAGTTTTGAAAACATTTGGGTAGAATTTTTTTTATTACATTTAATACATTTAAATTACGTCACTGCAATTATTTTACATTCAGTGTAGCAATCTGGCTAGTAGTTTTCAAACATAAATGGAAAGAAGCATAATCCTGATAGAGTCTTGTTTCTCACCATAGCATCTGGTAGCCAATAAAATGTGATTAAACAAACCAAAAGATAGATTCTTAATATGGAGAAATAACGATCACTTCATTTGCCCTTCACAAGCATCATTACAGTGCAATTACTGTGCAGAACATGTCATTTAATATGTATATAATCAGCTATGTGTATAATCTGTGTGTGTGTTTGCTAAGCACCCATGATTAAACATTTTGAACTGTGACAAAATATTTCAGGGCGTTCAAACCCCAAATTCCTTGTCCTGTTCAACAAGAGTCTCTACACAAGAGACATACATATTTTTATATATATATATATATATAAAAATAAAACAATCCACATGCACAAGTCACTTTACATGTTCTAGTGCTGCTCAGAACCTTTACACTATTAATACTAATGTGCAAGAGAGCTTGCTGTGTAGTGTTTTACTGCAGAGGTGTCAAACATACAGCCCGATAAACAGCATAACCCAAATGAATTTATAATCGGTGTTGTTAATTAAAATCATCTTGAGGACTGAAACCGAATTAAAAGATAAAATAAGCTAAGCTCTGTTATTCCAATAGGGAGCCATAAACTCAGCTACTCATAAACTAACCAAAGGTGGTAACGATGTAATCCTTCATCAGAAAACTAAAAAGTTTACTTTGTAACCATGTGTCTTTCTCAGGGGTGGAAAATACTGGAGTAATTGGATTTCATTACTATACTGAAGGTTTTTCTCTTTTTTGTTTTGGTATTTATAATTTGAATATTATTGAAATTGAATACTTTCATTTTACATTTTTATTTACTTCTTGAACATCTTTTCTTCTCTCATCCAGCCAATGAGCGTACACTACATAGCAGAAGAATGGGCTCCTAGGCATTTTATATAGAAAAAAAAAAAACTGGTCCTACCTCAGTAAAATGTCTGAATATGCTGGAGTGGCAAAGATTAATAAAAAAATGAGGTTTCTTCTTTGCCTCTTTAGAAAGCATTAACCTTCTACATCATGCTTTAAATTTATTTTGAAAAGCATATGAGGTAATGTAGCCTGTTATCTTTGTTAATGCCAGATTAAACAATCATCGATTCTAGTAGTTAACACGAACTGGCTAGGCAGCAAATCAAATGGTAAACATGGGTTATATATTGGTTATTTACATGATACTTTACTTCTGATTAGTTCATTACAAACCTATCTAGCATTAGTCATGCATATGACCAGCAAACCTGCTGAAACTGAATGAAGGTTTTTGGCAAAACAGCACATTTGCTTATAACAGTGTTATATAAGTAATAAAAGTAACTTTTTATGTGAAAACATGATATTAACATAACTCCATCAGTAAAAAAACCCATTTACTTTTTATTACTTGAGTACAATGAAAAGTAGCAAACATTTCCACTTTACTGAGTAAGATTTTGAAACATTATCTGGACTTTCACTTACGTACAATTTCTCTGTAGTTTTTCCACCCCTGCTCTTTACAAAAGAACTAATTTCTGAGATTTATAGCAAACAAAGTGAATAATAATGCAGTTTTTTTCTGGTAAATACCAGTTAAATTTATGTCGATTTCAGGTTGTAACACTACAAAATGTGGAAAAATTCAAGGAGGTGAATACTTATTCAAGGCACTGTGTATATAATTTGGAATTATCATTGTTTTTTCTGTAGTGAATTCCAGTCTGATCACAAATGCTGATAAATGAACACATTTAAGAGGAGCTGTTGTCTGGTCTGCTAAAGGGATTATTTCCAGCCCACTTGACATTGGACTAAGTGTAATGTGGGCCATTACCTAAAATGAGTTTGACACCCCTGTATTGGACTATGCAGCCTGATGAGTTGAGCTACCTTATCTTTGTAATGCTGCACTCAGTAGCTGTTTAACTGTGGGTTCATGTGAGCTTTATCGCTGACTGCACAAATACTCTGACATACATAATTACTGTCAACTATTCAAATTACTCAGCATACTTATAACTGAATAAAGGGCCCTTGTTTATTAAAATTTGGAGTAAGAATGATGACCAAGCATCCGCTTTGCATTGTATATCTTAATAAAGATTATACTAAAACAAGTGACATAATCAGTGGTCCATAGTCTTACTCCAGGACAGTTGATGAGAGTAGGGCACGACATTCTACTGTCAGTAATAAGACTAAGAAGGTTAGTTTTTACTGTTCATAATATAGTCCCTGTGAAACTAGACACTGAACTGTAGGACGAAATGCCACAGAAGTGTTGATTCAGTTGATAATTCAAATTTTGTATGGCTTTTCTTAACACTGCATTGTGAGCACAATTGAATAAAAGTTAAAGATATAAACACGGCCTTGTACTAGCAGTTAGTTTCTCTGACAACATTATTATACAGGGGCCAGGCGTGACATTGGACATTTGCTCGCAAGGCTCTGAGTTCGAATCCCAGTACTGTCAAACTGTCACTGCTGGGCCCTTGAGCAAGACCCTTAACCTTCATCTGTTCAGGTCAATTGTAAGTCGCCTTGGATAAAAGCATCTGCCAAATGACTATCTAAAAATGCAAATGTAAGTTCTTCAGCAACACAGCAAACATGTTATATTGTCCACATATACCATGTACTATGTCCAATGTTTCCTTGAAAATGGCATTTAAACATCAGGCCAGAACAAACTGCCAGTTTGTAAGAAGGATTTTAATCCCTTTGATAACGGACACGACCGATGTGGCCGGGTTCAGCTTGAGCGTGTTGGCATCACCCTTCTTGCATTTGTCCCGGAAGACATAAATACAGCCGTTGCAGCTGGCCACCTTCCAGAGTGAGGGCACGCAGCTCCACACCTCTGGGAAGCGCAGGCGTGTGAAGCTGTCTAGCAGTGGGTTGTAGCACACCAGCGAGTCGCCCTCAGCCACCACGAAGATCAAGTCCTTGTGGGCGGCGGCATGCATGCGGCCAGCAAAGGGCAGTACGTATGGCTTGGTGCGGCATTTCTGCGTTGCTGTGTCGAAGCACTGGATAAGGCGGGACGGCCTGGTAAAAAAGTCGGCATCATTCTCTTCTCCACCCAGGAGATAGATGATGCCGTCGAGGTGGACCCCTGCAGCGCCAGACACCGCTGTGTCCAGCTGGCTGGTCTCTGTCCACGTGTTGGCACGCACTGTGTAGTAGACGATGACATTGGACAGTGTGTCCTGAAGCGTCTTGCCCCCAAGTGAGTAGATGGCATCCTCGGAGGCTATTGACACCAATGCGTGGTGCAGGCGGTCACGAGGCAGCGGCGCACACCGCTCCCAGTCCATCGTGCGCATATTACACTTCCACATGCGCCGTGGGATGGAGCCACCCACTACGTAAAGGTCACCTCCATGCTTGCAGGCTGCTGTGATCTGATGGCACAAGCTATTCTGGCCACTCACACTGATGGCATCGTCCTCAGCACAGTGAAGTGACACAGCCAGCGAGTGTGTCCGCGTCTCTTCCTTGCCTATAAGGTAGATGTGTACATTCTCTCCAATCTCCTGAAACAGAAGGATCCAGATTTTAAAATGAGATTGCTTTCTAAGTTGATCTGACAATCATTCAATAAAGCTTGCGTTACATGGTCATCATGGTTTAATGCCTAAGAAACATAAACTTATGTTATATAAGCCAAGCATGCATTAATTAACTCACCTTTAGGCTATCAGAGAGCATATCTGCAAACTCCTCTCGTTCAACTTTGTTGTGGTTTATCCAAGACTCGATTGCTGCAGTTGGATTTTGGGAACTTGGAACACCATCTAAGTTAGAGGCAAGACATTAATGTAGTCAGTGTGATGCTGTGCTTCAATAAAGAGCCCCATGAGTGAGAGCCACTAATTTCTCTAGCCGTTACTAAACTGAATATAATACAGTACAATACAGCAACATGCATTCAGCCAAATTACCCAGACAATTACATCATAAATAAGGAGAGGGGAAGGAAAACAAAGCTAGATAAATGGAGCTATAAGAAAAGCCGTAGTGTAGAAGAGCTAAAATAAATGGATAGTGAACATATATATTTATGTGAGGACCTACTGACTATATTCCATTGTATATTTGTACAATTATGCATATTTTACAGTGTTATAAAGATATTTGTACAATGATAGATATTTAAAGTGTGTCATAGATCTTTATACCATCTGTATGTGTGTATAGCTTCCGAATTCATTTCAGGCTAGAGTGCAAGATGTCTGCTATCGTTAATGAGAGCCACAGATCTGGGGGGAAATCTGTTCATGTGTCTTTCTTTGTGTTAGCTTTGATGGCCATGAGTCTTCTACTGGAGGGAAGCAGATGGAAAAGTGGTGTCCAGGGTTTAGAGGAATCAGCTTTAATCTTGCCAGTGGACTTCATGACCCAGCAGTTGCAAATGTCCTGAAGCCATGGCACCTCACTTTTAAACACTTCATCGAGTGAAAACACCACAGCTCATAGATGAAATGCTAACCAAAAACTTTCTGCCTTTTTGTTGAAGGCAAAAACAGGATATGAGTCATCACCAGACATATTATCAAAGATAGAAAGACTATGACTACATAAAGTCACCCCACGCAAGTACTTGCTTATTTTCAATAGACCGTATTATTACACGTAATTAGCTAGTGATATTTCTATGGTAAATTATGTTTGTTGATGCTTTTTGCTTATTACATTGGAATGATTTGTCCACCCCTGAACGCTAAACATTTTCCAGTTCTACAACACTCACCTTTGATGATGTCGATGAGGAGACGTAAAGGGAGGTTGAGGAACTCCTCTGTCTGGTGCAGCTGTACCAGATGAATCTTAGCACAATGCTTAGCTGCAGTATAGAGCTCCTGGTCACTGTGTCTGTCTGCCAACCACATCACCTGAAACAGAGATCTGAATTAGCCGGTGGTACTGCTTTTTGTGGTTTGGAGCAGTTGAACAGTTCTCTTCGACTCACCTGAAGACAGTTCTTGACATCCACGGTTCGTGAGAGGAAGCGAGAGCACTCCTCAAAGAGGGCCGTGAGCTGGTACATGTCAGCCATTTCGTAGGTGTCTTGCAGGTCTTCCACCTGCAGCTTGATGGTGCCATGATAGATGTAGTCCACCAGCAGCTGGAAGACAGGTGCGCTGACATCTTTCAGCTCGATGTGGCGATCGTGAGTTTCTCGGAGGTTTGAGGTGAACATGGACCTGAAGAAGCTGCTTTGGGCTGAAAGGACCAGGCGATGCAGGTGGAACTCTCTGCCCTCCACAGTGACAGTGACATCTGCAAACAAGCCATCCTCTAAGCACAGGTCCATAATGCTCTTGACCACACGGCTGGAGTGTGAACGGTCTGTAAAGGTGTAGCCCTGGAAGTAGTTCTCCTCTACAGAGGAAGTGCCCACGCTAAAGCCCCCGTCATCACACGACTCCATGGCATCTGATGTGGGCTGCAGCTGTCTAGTCTGGTGGAAATATTACAGACCACGGATACATTTATTCATTTGGCAAAAGTATGTCTCTATCACTTGACTGTAAACTAGGTTGCACGAAGAACTAAAAGAGTCAGTAAAGACAAGAATAAAGGAAATGACAGTAATCAGGACAGACTCAAACATTAGATCACAAACAACAAGGGTTATCAGGGCAGCTTGGTGATACAGTGGTTAGTGTTGCTGCCACACAGCTCCAGGGTTGATTATTGTACGGGGGCTGTTTTTCTGATGTTTTCAAAAGAGATCATTTCCATACACTCATTCATATTGTCGTAACCAGCTAAATATTCAGGCATTACTTGAGAAATAGACTTCTTCGTGAATTCTGCACGTCTTCTCCTTTTATAAACATCAGAAAACAGCCCCAGTGCGATAATCGACTACAGGCACTGAATGGGGTGCTGCGTCAGAGACCAGAAGAAGAGAAAGGTAGAACAATGACTGTTAGAAAGTCATTTTCTACAGTTTCTTTACAGTTAAACAGACACAGGTGTATCTCTGTAGAGATCCTTTCCATGTTGTCAGACACTTACAATAACATTGTGAGCTTGTCAGTGGTGAAAACAAGCAGTTTACATGGATCATACGTGGATGATTTCCCCGTAAAATTACACCGTGTAGCTGTTTGTGGTTGCCGGTTATGGCATTCTTAACTCCACACTGGACTGATTTCAATCATTTTTGTCCTTAGTAAATATATGGACCCAAAGAGATGGGAAAATAGGGCCCAGGTTAAAAAATCCCAGAATTTTCCTTTAATGGCCAAGCAGTGTCAGTGGTTGAGTCATTCAAATTCCTGGGGACAATCATCACCAGCACATTTGGGGTGGGACATGCAAGTCACCTCTGTCACCCAAAAAGCCTAGAACAGACTGTTCTTCTTACACCAGCTCAAGAAGTTCAACACATCATAGCGTAACAAAGTGAACTTCAACTTTGCCATCATTGAGAGTGTCGTGACATCCTCATTCACAATCTGGTTTCCTGCTGCCGCCTCCCACTCCAAGACCAGACTGCATCGAGTGGTCCTCTCAGCTGAGATGATCATCTGTTGTCAGCTCCTGTCAGTAAAAGACCTGTTCACCGACAGGGCAAAGAGGAGAGCTGGAAAGATTGCTGCTGATTCCACCTACCCAGGGAATCACCTTTTCACCAAACTGCCATCACCGAGGAGATTCAAGTCCATCGCCACCCACACTACATGCCATCTCCGCATCTTCTTAACAAACTCACATAGAGTCTCGTCCACCCTAGTGGACTCTACTTAAACAGGGATGATTTCATGTCTGGACATTCTCTCCTTTTCTACTTGCACTACAACAGTAATTTTTGCACTATAGTCAATGAATATTATCTCACATTGCTTCTGGTTATTGGTCTGTTTTTTTCTGTTGTTGCACATTTGCATAATTTGCACGTTGCTCAGAGTGTCCTGTCTCATCACACATTGGCAGTAATTTGCATGTTATGTAAACCGAGTGACTTGAATATTTTTAGTCACTGTGTGTTTGTTGATTTTTTTTTTTTCATTTCTATTGTGCTCTTTAGTCATTATATATTGTTCGTTGTGTCCTGTATTTCATGTCTGGCACTGAACCACAACCAATTTTTCTCTCTATCTGCTTCTTCACCAGGTGGCCATACATAAGCAGGCAGTGTTGATGATCTGTGATGTGCCACATATGCTCAGCTTACATTAACATACACAGGCCAAGCAAACTTTACTTTCTGTGCTAGCTTGTATATTAGATTACTCACACCAGTAACTGAGAAGCATCCATGTCAGGAGCAAACCACTGAACTGTAATTAATTACCTCGTCTTTCATTATATTAGGGTCATTAACTAAGCCCATTAACTACACTCATGTTTACTTGGACACTGTTTTAGCTTGTTACATACCGAGCTATCAGCAACTAGCTAGCAAAAAAGTAGCTAACGCTAGCTGTAGTTCGTCAGCATATAATTCCAGTGGCTCAATAATACATGAAATAGACAAGTTACTATTTGTAAAACATTATAACGTACTTGCGGGGTTATGCACTTTTCAGTTGCAACTAGCCAGCTCTCCAATGAAGCGCGTTTTATTGAGCCATATCTTGTTGCTACATGTTGATGTGAGGGACAGGCAGAGAATCCGCCTGTTTTTTTGCAGCTCGCTGCTGCCACATGGCGGTGGAGGTCTGTTATTGCAACAACAGCCACAGTATCAGGTTTCATCTGATGGTTTCGTTCGTTTCATGTATTGAGTATTGAGTATGACTTTACAACTATAATGCTGGTGTAAATCCACGCAAGACGCCTTTAATATATGCACCTTGGAAACAACCCAAATATACTGTATGACCAAGGCAGTCCTGGGATTTGAAATCACAACCTGGTGTCTGTCACTAGAAGAGAACCTTATTTAAAAAATAAACCTGTTTCACAAGTTTACTCGTGTTTAATTATTACTGTATTACTTATATCCTAATAAAAATGTTGGTTATGGCTAAGGTGCCCATCATTATTCAAACAGATTACAAAATATCAATGGTCAGATATCATGGCTTGCATATGTATTTAAAAAATAAATACATATGCAAGCCATATGTATATATCCCCCTTCAACACGGTGAGGCATGGTGGTGGTAGCACCATGAGCTACCCTTGGCATCTTGGTTGCTTCTCTGATTAATAGCTCTCTTACCTAGTCACTGAATTTTATAGGATGGCCTCTTCTGTGCAGATTCACAGTTGGGCCATATTCTTTCTCTTATTAATAATGGATTTAATGGTGCTCTGTGGGATGTTCAAACTTTGGGATATTTGGTAAAGCAGGTCTTTGTTGGTTTTGATAAACTGTATATTCTAACAAACTCTGAGGCCTTCCAGAGACAGCTGTACTTTTATTGCATAAAACATTAAACTAATTATGTGACTTGTATGCAGCCTGATTAATTTAGAGGTTTCACAGCAAAGGGGGCGAATACTTATGTAATCACAAACATTGCGTTTTTATTTGAAAATAATTTTTCAAACTATATTGATTTTTTTTGTTGCCTGCACTTAAATATTTTGTGTAGTTTCTTGACAAAGCCTATAATCCCAATTAGTCCAAATATGGAGGGGGTGAATACTTATGCAAGGCACTGCACACTGGTATCTAAGTCAGCATTTTTTCCACTGAATGTTGGAACGCGAGTTTTCCGCAGACGGAGCAACGCGAGAACAAATAAAGCAGCTGCGACACGCGGCGCTGTGAGGATAACATTCTGCCTCTGCTTTCCTCCAGCTCTTCAAACAGGGCGGGTGTTTAGATGTCGCAGTAACAAAGTCTTTATAGGCAACGGCTCTGGTACTGATGTCGGGGAAAATGCAGCTCGTTAAATGCGCACGGTTTCTTCTGGGTCTCGTGCTTTTCAGGAACCTTTGGCACTCACATTCAGGTACTTTACATTTGTAACTTTTCCCTATTTCACTTTTTTTTTTCTTATACCAGTTTTCTAAGACGTGACAGAATGAGTGCGTTAAACTCAGGGCTCTCAAATTCTTAAGTAGTCAATTTTAAGATCAGTCTGTTGACGACCTGTAACTTGTATTGTGCACCTTGTAAACGCACAGATTTTGGCCTAATGTATAAAACCGTGAGATTCTTTTTCAAATCAGAGCAAAGCTGCACATCCATGAATCTGACTCTGCCTTCACTGCATTCCATTGCCCAGTTATTCAGCCAAAAGTTGGCTCAGACGTTTATCACCACTTCCTGAACTTCAAGTTATGACTTGAACTTAACTTACTGAACTTTTGACTGTTTGTTGTCCAGTGAAAGTTTTTAGGTTTATATTAATGACAGAAGAGAATTTAGGATCTATATCTGGCTTTTCAGTGATATTTGTCTTTGACAAATACCACTCTATATCCTAAATTATCCTGGACAGAAATAACTTCTGTGATGCGCTTCATTCATAACCTAAAGTGTGATACTGGGTTAAGGTATGATAATAGTAGTAAACCTCAACATTTCAACACTTCACAATAAGATTTCCATTCTTAAGGCAATGATTCTATATCTGATGATACCACTGAATCTATGATGTGATCTGATTTTGATTCATAAGGCAATGATTTGATATTTAACAATGGTTGGTTGGTTATCAACATCTTTCCCCACTTCTGTGTGGGGTTGATGTGGATAGGGTTGAGCAGGTAGGGTTAAGGGCTTTGCCCAAGAGCCAAAAAGTGGCAGCCTGGCAGCGCTGGAGGTCAAACCCCTGACTTTCTGATCAGCAAAGTAGAGCCTTAACCATTGAGCCACCACTGTCCCATTTGATATGTAACAATACCACTCAATTTTCTATGATACAACAAGATTTAGTGGCCTGTGATCAACATGTGACCAACTTTATTCAGAAATTGGGGTAACCTACCATTAATTCATGAATGCTGATGACAGTGAAGGACTATTTTAAGCATCAGAGTTACGGGCAACTTTACTAGCCTATTTACCCAGCAGTTTAAAAACAGGAATTATTTTTGACACTCCAGTTGTCTATTATTTTTAGATAACAAAAGATTTATAGTCAATCAATTATAATTGGTGATAATCAATTTATGATTATTGCCTTGATCCAGGTCATCTGATTGTTACACCCCTACTAAAGAGTATGTCCACTGACCTTACTGTCCTACTTTATGGGCAGAAATGTTGACCCATTGACAAATAATGTAATTTCACTGCATAAAGGGAATAACAGGTGTCAATTTTAATAAGATTTTGTTATTTATGAATTAAATATCTATGCATGTTTATGTTTTTGAAGTTTCTTACTTTGTGACATTTATGAATGGCAACCTCATGGAAGTTTAACACTTTAAAGAGATTTAATAAATAAACCTTGTGTGCAGATGCATTGGCTGTTTCACAAGGAAACCTCTGGCGCCCAACTTTAATCACCACTGTCAGTGATGCCAACTTGATATATGAGGTAGGGTCTTAATACCATTAAGTAATGTTAATATTAAAATTAAAGAACATAATTCAGGATTAGACACTGTACTGCATACATTTTAAATAGTTTTTGCATTCCAGTACTGTTTATAACATCCATTTCCTCCATTGACTCGAAAGTCTATGTCACATGAGTGTGCACGTGCATAACAAAAAGACGAGATTTTGCTTTAAAAAAATAATGTAGGCTCAATTGCTCAGGTCTCTAGTCATTATCTAACTTGAGCTAATAAAGTAGTGGAACATGGTCATGAGGATTTCCCCACATAAATGAGAAGGGAAAGTTGATTATGGTGTGTTAAGTATAATATGGAATGTTAAAGAATACATAAGAAAATATTACATTGATATCACTCTGTTTATCCTAGTTTTTACTGAGCGGACTTGTGATCGATGAAGACAACAATGTTGGAATGCGGGACCAAGAAATGGCGTCTATGAGGCAGGGACGAGATTTCTTAAGCCTTATAAATGATGACATACCAAAAACCGTGCCAGCGATGGAGGAACTGCTGGTCATGCTTGAAGAGAAAGAGCAGTCCTTTAATCAGGATTATTTCGAGACAGTCATCCTGGGAATGGTCTATTCAGCCTACCAGGTCCGCGAGAAGAGGCAAGAGAGTCAGCAGCAGGCATGGGCACGTGTCCTCGGGCGCCTTGCAAATGTCACTCTGGTTCAGCTACGCAGATCTTGAATTATGCCACAAAATGCAGAAAACAATCAGAGCTTCCAGTCTTTTGTGATCACATATGCATGAACCACAATATTGTCAATGTTGAGAGAAAAGTGTGTTATTTGTGTATATTATTTCTAATATTTCCTGTATAAATAT
>JAOTRR010000038.1:24632280-24644103 GCA_028570945.1 Gogo arcuatus
GTGTGTGTGTGTGTGTGTGTGTGTGTGTGTGTGTGTGTATATATATGTGTATATGTATATATATGTGTGTTTTTACACTGAAGACATTTGGGTTTGAGATCAAAAGATGTATGACACGATAGATCAGAATTTCAGCTTTCATTTCCTGATATTTACATCTAGCTGTGTTAAATAACTAAGAACATTTGTTTATTTCCTCGCCCCCCAAAACAAACAAACAAACAAATATTCACAGATTTTCTTCCTCCTGATTTTTTTTTAAACTTGCGTGACAGTTTATTTTTATGAGTGGAAAATAATTTGAGCTGAAAAGGTTAATAGTCAGTAGAGTGGACGCTCGGCCCAGTGGAGGGCGGATCAGCATAACGGACATGACGTGAAGCAGAGGCGCGGCATTATGTGAGAAATGTAGGGTCCCTGAAACTGTACATCATGTATTAATTAACTGCCAGAATTATAATGAAGAAGGAAGTATACTTATTTGTGAACATTGAAAGATTGGTGTTACCCCTTTCTCGCTGCCCTCTCTTTTATATTTAAAGAATGTTGATGTAATATCCTGCTTTCGTAAGTTTTTATATCCTCTGGCATTTATGCAAGAATATAAACAGAGCCAGACCCATTATGTTAAATGATTGTATACTGTAGGTGGCGGCAGTGAGCTAAATTGTGCCTAAGTCTGCCATTAACCACGAAGAAGAAGAAGAAGCCGAAGAAGAGGCGGGGCATCCTGTAGGCTCGGACGCTTTTGTTGCGCTCTGATTGGTGCGATTTGAAAAATTTGTTTGTCGGTAGACGGAGGGAACGAACTTCGAATTTCTCAGAGGAAGATTACGGAGTTGTTAATTTGAACAAAAAGAACACAAGATGATAAGGCCTGCGTAAGTATTGGACTATATTCCAGTGATTTTTTTTTCCTAAGAGAAACATCTGTGAGAAATGTTTGTGCCTTCTGTTTTTTCTCTCGTTTTCTGGTAGTGAACATTTGCCAAAGTAGCAAATATTTCCTAGCTAGCCATCTTGGCGACATCCAAGAACGGACTAGGCTGATTGCTAGAAAATATCGCTAGCTAATTAGCAAGATGTTAATTTTACTACGTGTTGAACTACATATTATATGTAAGCTTGGTCTGAGAGTCATTTATACGTTCAACGTTGTTATTGCTAAAGCAAAACCTCTAGCTTAATCTTATTTTAGCGTTCATTTACCCGTGTACCAGTACAAGCAGGTTGTGTCTATTACCTAGCTAACTTTAAATACTTCTGCTAATCGAGTCACTTAGCAGAAGTAACCTCACTGACCCAACCTTGTATCTGGAATTTATAACCTGCAAAAATACTCAGGTTTGACAATTTGACTTTTGTTTTTCGGCTAATAATAGCCCTCAGCGAGTATACTTGTGTAATGTAAGATACATTTTAGCATTTACGCTTCGTTTGGCTTTCTTCTTATTCTATTCTGTTTATTACAGCAAGGGAAAGACCCCGCGCCGACCCCCTCCTAAAAAGCCAACAAACAACCAGAAGGATCCTGTCGGAGTAAGCACGTTTGCGTATTTATTTGTAATTTATCACACAACAAACCTGAAAGTTATTAATGGACATAATGTTTATTGATCCCCTGACGTTGAATTTGGACAGGGTGTCTATAGGCTTTTGATGATTGTGTGTGTGTGCGCGCGCGCGCGCAGGTGTACTGTCGTGTGCGTCCACTAGGTGCAGAGGATGAAGAATGTTGTATTGAGGTGATCAGTAGTACTACCATCCAGCTACATGCCCCTGATGGCCTCAAAGCCAATAGGAATGGGGAGTTTAAAGAGGTAAGTGGGTTCCAGGGTTGAAAGTTTTGTCTTTGTGTTGAAACAATGAAATCCTTTTGGTGATAATCCCAAGCTGATGCCTAAAAATTATAAATGACAATAACCAGGTACAGTACAAAACACCACAACTACAAAAATACAGCACTGTATTACATACAAAAGACCAATATTGCACGTATGGGTGGATAAGGAATTGAGTTTATTGGATGATGGCACATTTTGCTTGGGTTATTTTTTTCCTGAAGTACTAATTTAAGAATACAATGCATTTTTAATCTACATTTGTGGAAAACAAATGTGTAATTTTGGACTCTGTTAACAGAGAACAGGCAACTATGTCATGGTGCATTGCATTCTGGGTAGTGGTTGCCATATTTTAGGATGCACCTCTTCGAATTGTTCAGCTGTGGCCTCACTAGCTTCTCTTATTTCTCTTTCTCTTGAAGTTAATGAGACAAAAACCCCTGCAGTTTGTCTTGTTACTGAGAAACCGGAAAGAGTAAACTCTTCTGTCCTGATGACTCGAGTCTTGCAGATGAGCCATAACGATACAGTTAAAAAGCGCAATGCGTCATTCATTAGTAATTGGAATCATTCACATCGTAAGAGGAATACTATCTGACAAACTCAACAATATCTAAATAAATACAGCAATTATTAAAGGCTGTATTTTGCGTCCTGAAAATATTACGATTATTGAAAGTAACAAATGTTACATGATTTGTTTTCGTTTTAAATTACAGTTGTTTTTTTGTTTTTTCAAAATGTTTAATGACATCTGTTTTGACCTGCTTCAAGGATGTGATGGTGGAGCTGGTGAGCTGAAGCACAACAAACTTTCAGGATTCCTTTAACTGCAGCTGTTGCTGATTTAATAATAATAATAAAGCCAAAATAAAGAATGAAAATAAGCTTTAAAATGGAGCATTTTGAGTATGCTGAAAAAGAATGTTTCAATACTTATAAAATTCAGCTTCTAAACACTTTAAGGTTGTTTTTTTTGTTTTTTTTTACTTAATGTAGGAATTCTCAACTGTAAATTTCATTCATTATATAATGCGTTACAAAATCATCACGAGGAACACCAAATGTGTACAGAAGCTGTACCCTACATTGGTCAACTTAGATCGTTATGCATTGCGACCTGTCACATGAGTTGTGGAGTTTTATAAAAGTTTTGTTTTTATTTCAACATCATGTAAGAGATAATAATTATGAATATCTGGCACATAATTAAGTAGCAGTGTAACATCCCCCTAGGGTTGGGTATCGTTTGAATTTTATCAATCCTGGTTCCGATTTTGCTTATTGGTCTCAGCTCTTATCGATTCCCTGTTTAGATTCCAAATTGGAAAAAAAATATTTTGTGAGACCCTGAAGAACTCTGAATTCTGGATCATGTGAGAATGTTGAGCAGTAGTGGTTCTACAGGCTGTTTCAGTATTATTTTTCAGTGGCTTTTTTCGGTATTTCAGTATTGTTTTATTATATAAGTTCACTGCATTTACTGCAGTTCATCTTTCATTCTGTTGTCATTAGCCATGCATGGCAGCTCATATCTAAACAAATGGATACGTTGATGTGTGACACAGACAGGTCCTGGCAGAGAGCTATGTCCTTGCAGATATGTAGCCTTTGTTTGCTGTAATAAAGGGTAATCACAGAACCAATTTTTTTTTTTAAGGGTACCCGGGACCTGGCATTTTGGATTTGGTTCTAATTTGGAAGTGAATTTCGGTTCCCAACCCTACATCCCTCTAGCGTCAAATGTATCAATAGCCCTTATCCTTTAGTGAGTGTTCTATGTAGTGAACACTATGTAATGAGTGAGTGAATGGACAGTTGGACAATCTGAACACAGCATGGGAGTTAAGTCTCCCTCAAGTTCATGAGAGGGAATTGTTAGTTGATGTGCCATTTTCTTCAGCTTTTCCTGGTAGGAGGTTAGAAATTACAAGTTACGCCTTCTAGTTGAATGCAGAAATACAATTTATCAATACTATTGGGTCAAAAAAGCTTTAACTACATAAAAACCAGTTAATTCAGGTTCAGCACTTTCTGAACCACATACATGTGTTATTAGCACAAAACATTTATGAATAAAATATGCAAAAGCAGGGTCCAAAATTAGCACCCACCAGTTGCCAAATGCGAGTAAAAATCTACGTTGGTTGCTGAAACAGGCTTACTTCACTACGAACTTTCTTCACTAAGACACAAGTTGATTGACAATGTTTCACAAATTTTTTTGATTGACCCTTGCTGTCCATGGTCACTATGGCTCAAGACAAGACGTGATTCCATGGCCAGTTAAAAAATATTTTGGCATGTAATTTTTTATATATCATATATATAAAAAGTTTAACAGCCATAGGCAGATAGACCAAAAAGTTCATTTTGGACCCTGTGCAAAAGCCAAATAAGAGACCACTAGATTCAGTTGTTCTCAAACCATCGAAGTACCATACAAACTATCACTTTTTTTTGGCCAAAGTGACACAAGATAATGCTTTCTGATAGGGCAGGACCTGATAAACTAGAACAGAATACCTAGCGAGTAATAAGCATGGTTCCACCCGGCACATTGCAGAGTTTAGTGTTCACATACTTTGGAAGTATTTGGTTGTACAGTTTTGTTGTAATGCTCTGCACAATTTTCCATCAAATGATTAAGAACATAACATGGAATGTGTTTTAGACTAAATGAAGTACTGATGCAGTGAGTGCCTCATAATAGTCTAACTTCAATGATGAAATTTGTTGCTAATAATTTTCATAAGCAGAATAACACACTCCGGATCATGCTGTTATACAAAAATAATGCTCTTTGACCCACTTGGCTTGCATTATTTTTGTATAACAGCACAGTCTGTTGTGTGTTATTCCTTACATAATCCAGTATTGCTTGTTGATTGTAGCAGTCATTGTTGTTGCTTTGCAGACTCAGTATTCCTTCAAGAAGGTTTTTGGAATTAAAACCACACAGAGCGAATTGTTTGAGGATGTTGCAAAACCTCTTGTGGAAGATCTCATTCATGGAAAAAATGGTATCAGAATAATTCACTAAGCACTAAATAGAAAATGGCTTAATTTTGTATATTTATTGATTGTACCTGTGACATTTTCCTCTTTCGATAATAGGTCTTCTGTTCACCTATGGTGTCACTGGCAGTGGAAAAACCTACACGATGACGGGTTCCCCAGGCCAAGGTGGGCTTCTGCCCCGCTCACTGGACATGATCTTCAAGAGCATTGGTCCTTACCAGGCCAAAAGATTTGTATGCAACATTTAGTACTTTTTGTTTGTTTGTTTGTTTCATTGGTAAATTTAACATATTCTTCTATTTATTTAATTATTTGTTAATTTATTTTACAGGTCTTCAAGCCAGATGATAAGAATGGCATGGAAGTGCAAAACCAGGTGGATGCTCTTTTGGAACGACAGAAACAAGAGAGTCAGCCATCTGTACCAAAGACTCCATCCTCAAAGTACATAACAGTTCAACTTAATATAGTGTGTTGACTGGTTAATTTTGTAAAATTGCCATCTTTCAGCTTATTTTGTTTTGCAGGCAAAGATTTGATCCAGAGTTTGCAGACATGATAAATCCAGAAGAATCTTCTAAGGCTGAAGGGGTGGATGAGGACAGTAGCTACAGCGTGTTTGTCTCCTACATTGAAATATACAATAACTACATCTATGATCTTCTGGAGGAGGCTCCATTTGACCCAATAAGGCCAAAGTAAGCTCAATGTTTTTTGGTTAATTTAGATTTTGTTTGCTTTTATTTATATGTGCAGAAATCATTGTGTGAAGAACACACGTAGTATAATTATCATTTATATGTCAAATGCAGGCTCTGGTTGTAAAATGATGGATGTTCTATTGAGAGCGTGTCCCTACTTTTTCTAAAAATTTCTCTTTTTGGACATTGATAAGTATCTATCATACTTTAGGTTGCAGTTTAAATGTTTGTATTCCTTTGCTAGGTGGAATGGGGCAGGGACACCTCTGCGGCACAACACTGAGTTCATGTACGTGACCAGTGGATAACACCTGTAGATAGACAGAAACTTGAGCAGCATGTCCTGTCTTTCACTGTGTGGCTGTTATGTGCCATACTGTTGTCTGAGCTTTTTTCCCCTCTGCTTTTTGCCTTAGAGAGAATGTCTTGCTGCTTTGTTTGCTATTTGTCTTATACTTTTGTTGTAAGGCAGGTTATCACCCATTGCAGCATGGCTGGAAAACTTTGTGCTTGTTTGTTTCCAAACATAAGATGGGTGTGTTAAGATGTTGTATTTGCTTCTTTTAGACCACCCCAGTCCAAGAATTTACGTGAAGATCAAAACCACAACATGTATGTGGCTGGGTGCACAGAGGTTGAAGTGAAATCAACAGAGGAAGCATTTGAAGTCTTTTGGAGGGGTGAGTTGAAATGCCTGTAGTTGACATTCTCATACACTGTCATCTCCAGCTTTAATTATATTTTGCCATTAAATATTGACCACCAGGTCAAAAGAAGCGCAGGATTGCAAACACTCAGTTAAACCGCGAGTCAAGCAGATCACACAGCGTCTTCATTATTAAACTGGCACAAGCACCATTGGA
This sequence comes from Gogo arcuatus, assembly GCA_028570945.1. NCBI lineage: Eukaryota > Metazoa > Chordata > Actinopteri > Siluriformes > Anchariidae > Gogo > Gogo arcuatus. The sequence continues at coordinate 24,638,710 of JAOTRR010000038.1, forward strand.
TGCAGATGGAGACAATGTCCTTCAGGTAAACATTTATGTATACCTGCACAATTGGCTGAAGGAAGGGTTCAGGATAAGATGGTCCTTTTCCACTTTTAGGTCAGCTTTGCTTAAATTTCCTTCCAGGATAAGAACCAGGTGAATGTGAGTCAGTTGTGTCTGGTGGATCTGGCTGGCAGTGAACGCACAAGCAGAACCCGTGCAGAGGGCAGCCGCCTTCGGGAAGCAGGTTAGTTGTCTTAGTTAAAAAAAAAAGTGGGCCTTCTTTTCTCAAAATTTTAAACCCTGTGCTTCACATGAAACGCATTGTTCATTTTCTTTTTCTCCAGGCAATATCAATCAGTCTCTGATGACTCTCCGCACATGCATTGAAGTTCTCAGAGAGAATCAGATGTGTGGAACAAACAAGGTATTTTTAAATTTTTCTTCCTTTCTTTTATTTTCCATTTGTCCCATGGTGTTGATGTAATGTTACACACCTTTTCTTCTCAGATGGTCCCATATAGAGACTCTAAAGTGACTCATCTGTTCAAAAATTATTTTGATGGAGAGGGGAAAGTCAGAATGGTGGTCTGTGTGAACCCTAAGGCTGACGATTACGAAGAAACAATGGTAAGCTAATATTATTCTTGTGTGTTCTGATATTCAGTATTGTGGTTCTGTAACTGTACTGTGTGTGTGTTTGGCAGCTGGTGATGCGGTTTGCTGAGATGACTCAGGAGGTGGAAGTGGCCCGGCCTGTTGACAGACCCATCTGCGGCTTTGCTGCAGGACGCCGACAGAGGAACCAGGCCTTCAAAGAGGAGCTGTCTCGCCGGCTAGAGGAGCGTGGAGGACCCATAGATGGCGGTATTTCTTATTCTTTTGTACAGAATGGCACCTCTAAGCAAGGTGGAAGTTGTTCATTTCTAATGCTTGTGATTTTTCTGTCCAGAACCTTCCACAGCCCTGAACCAGCTATTGCAAAACCTGCCTCCACTACCTCCCTGTGAAATCTCTGACCCTGCTGATGACCATACACTTCCTAGATTCATTGAGGCTTTGGAGAAGCGGCATAAGATCCGCCTGGTGATGACTGAGGAGTACAACAAAGCTGGTATTTTTTCCACTCAGTGGTTTGCGGTTGCAATGTCTACTGTGAATGCAAATACTAATTATTTATTCTCTTCATAGCCAATATGCTGAAATCCATGCTTCAAGAACTGGATGGCAACCTTATCTCCAAAGAGAATTTCATCCATGAACAACGAGGCAAGCTGGGTGAGAAGGACAAAATGATCCAGAACCAGAAAAATGAGATTGATCGTCTGGAGAAGAAATCCAAAATGCTGGAGTACAAGGTAACTCTGAAGAGTCAAATCAACAACAGAGCAATCATTATTGCAGTTATGTGGGGTGTGAAGCTTAATGCTGCTTTCTTTGTGTCCAGATTGATATCCTGCAGAAAACCACAAACATTTATGAGGAAGATAAACGTGCCTTGCAGCATGAGCTGGAGAGCAGAGAGCAGAGGTTGCAGCGGGAGCTCTCAGAAAAGAAGCGAATGGAGGCACGCATGCAAGGGTTGGTCTCGGATGAAAAGCTCAGGTGGCAGAAGGAGTGTGTGAGTATCTTTGCCTCTCTTGCTGACTGTATTTGAAAATGTGATTTTTCTGGTTGAAAGGTGAATATTTGATTACTTCTCACAGATATCCATTTATTTCAATATCTTCTACCAGTGTAGACTCGTCTTTTTGAAACCTGTTTCCTAATAATTTGTTAAATTATCTCTACGCTATATGCAAGCTGTACTTTGGCTAAAAACACCAAACCATCAGATATTTGGGAAGTTAGGTTTCCAGTGGTCCATTTCCTATGATGTGTTTCTGCCCAGACCCTGTGTTACCCTCTCAAGCCTGTAAAGTTAGATTCTGCAAGGGTTTTGGCTTGAAGCTTTGTGTTATTTTTTCAGGAGAGGCGGGTAAATGCCAAGGAACTGGAAATGCAGAACAAGCTTTGGGTAAAGGATGAAAAGCTGAAGCAGCTCAAAGCTATAGTAACAGAGAGCAAGCTGGAGAGCAAGGCAGACACCCAACCAGATAAACCCCAGCGACCTTCCAGAGAAAAGGACAGAGGGCCTGCAAAGAGATCAGCCTCACCCTCGCCAATGCCTGTACGTCTTTTAATTTATGACCCACTCAGTAATCTGTCTATTTACTGTGTCTGCTACAAGCTTTTGATTTTTCACTTGCATGATCCTTTTCTGTAATATTTGTATAAATTTTGTGCATAACATTTCAGAATCAGTTACTGATCTTGTGCTTTCATGCTATTTTGTTCTTAAACAACTATGATGTGCATGTGATTCCATGTGTACTAACTGAAATCTGTGTGCAGTCCTACTCCACTGCTCCCTTCTCCTATCAGGCCTCAGAATATATCCTTCCCAAAGTTGTCAGGCCAGCCCATCTTTCCCCCAGCACTAGTAGTGTGTCTGTGTCCTCCTACGTCTCTGAGTGGGAGCAGCGAGCACCACAGGCCACCAGGCAGGGCAGCCCCTCCCCTCCCCATTGTAGAAGCAGAGCTCAGGGTCTTCCTGGAAGCATTAGCAAGAGGAGAGGCAGATGTTGGGACAGAGTGTGTGAGGTGCCAGTTCAGCCTGCAGATGTAGACCTAGAGGAGAGTGGTTACAGGGTCAGTGATGTATCATGCTGTAGTTGTAGGTAGAGCTGCCTTGATACTAATATAGTACTTGCTAAACTTTGTTCTAAAATGTGTTGCTTAATGGGTGCACTTCTCTAGAGAAACTTTGGGGGTTTATGTGCTGCTCATTATTAAACTGCCATATTTTATGTCCTGTTTTGCACTTTAACCAAATAAATTGAATTCTTTTGTAAAATCAATATAATCTCCGGAGTAGCATCCTTGTGTATATTATGGCTTGCTAGTTAAACCATTTCTCAAAGTAAATAGATTTATCCTGCTCTAGAATGTGTATTGAGCTACTCTTGATGTTCTGTAATGTTTGCCCTTGTAGCATGTTTAATCCACACTTCGATAGAATATAGGTCCACTAACCTGCTAACATCTCTGTATTGTGTAGTTGTCTGGGCCATATCCTTCCTGACCGTGTTTTGTTATATAGACTGGGCCGGCAGTTCGGCCTCTGCACAGGCGCTCGCACTCGGCTGGTGGTGAGAGATGGGTAGATCACAAACCCACCACCAATGTGGAGCTAGACACGGTCATGCAGCCCAGCGTTCCCAACTCAATCAAGGTGACCGCTCCCAGTGAGAGAGCCCTGTCCAAGTGTGACAAGTACATGCTAACACACCAGGAAGTGGCGTCTGATGGCGAGATCCAAACCAAGCTTATCAAGGTGCTTTTGAATGTCTAATCTAGCCTGCTGAGCATATGCAGGTCTTGTAACTGAGGTACCTAACTGATAAAATGTTTGTTTTTCAGGGTGAGGTGTTCAAAACTAGAGGTGGGGGACAAGCAGTTCAGTTCACGGATATTGAAACACTAAAACAAGAAAATGCTGTTGGTCCAAGGTGAATATTAAAACAAAAACAGCTGTATGTACTGTATACTTTTCCAGGAGACCATAGAAGGGTTGATTTTGTTGTACTTTGCACATTAAGCTATACTATGAATGTGTTGCTGCAGCCGTAAAAGGAGATCATCAGAAAACTGCCAAGCTGAGTGTAAGGATGGGGATTGGACAGATGTAGAGACCAGGGTAAGGGATAGTTAGTTGCTCTGCTTTTACCTCTATACTGATTACATTTTGTAATATAATGGCAAAACTTTTCCAATATTCTGAGTAGTTTGACTGCAGTGCTGCATATTACGACTGCTCAAATCCACTCTTGGTCTCTGCCCTGTTTAGTGTGCTGTAGCTGTGGAGATGAGGGCTGGCTCAAACCTGGGACCTGGTTATCAACACCATGGGTATCCAAAGTAAGTTCTTTTCTAAACATATGTACCATTTGCATTTAATCCCACCATTGAATTGAAATTTTATTGCCCATGTAACTGAGCATAATCTAATATTTTGTCTTGCAGACGCAGAAAGCCCTAAGTGTTGCCCTTGCATTGCTATCACAGTCGAGTTCTTCCTTCCTGAAATCTCTCATCACTGTGCAATAATTTCTACTATTTAACTTTTTAAAAATACTTTTATATAAGACACATTTTTATATATAGGCCTGTATATAAATTCACCAAAGTGGTTTTGTAATGTAATATGTTTTCAACTTTAGTGTTACCATCTATTATTCAGGCCTAATTTAATCAAGGCCTAATTTAATCAAGGCCTTGCAGTGGCTTGAGACAAAGGTATGGTGTGTTTGTTCCCCTGCTGACCCTCAAGTGTGTAAAGCTTTTCTATAATTCTTTCCCCTCTTTTGAAATAAGTTGAAGTAGGGTAATCTAAGCATATGCTTGTCTGGATTGTGCTTTCTAATTAGAACCCCATTATTGAGTGCAATGTTGATTTGTAGTCATATTCTTAGAAAAGCACTGTTTGCTCACTTGTATTATGTAACTACAGCTTGTGAGAACAAATTTGAACACAGTGGCATTCACAGTACACATGGACTGAAACGGCTTTTGAATATTTTTTTCACATAAATCGAATATTGGTGTACTTGTTACCTTAGTTTCATTCATTTATTTTACTGAAAGAGCAGAAGAGGGCAGCAGCACATTAGCCACTTTTGCCTGTAAAAGGAACACATTTATAGTGATAGGAGTTAAATCCTGTACATATCCAAAGAAAGGCATTAAAGCATGGCTCGCTAATAAATGATAGTGATCCAAAACATGTGCAAACCTGTTTAAAGGCCTGAAGATCGCCGATACTTATTCTTTTGTTTTTATTTATTTATTTATTTTAAAGTCAGAACACTTTCACATTTTGGCAGCTTCAAGAAAATGCGTGATCATAGTTAAAACTGGTCCATGCCATAGGGAACTTATTGAGCTGAAACTAGAGAAAATTAAATTTGGTCTAGACAGAAAGATGCATTCTAAAGCAATGAAGCTGTTTTGGAAAAAAGTTAATTATCTAAAGATTTTCAGTACAATACGGTACATCCTGGTGCAATCTGGTAGTCAAAAGGACGAAGTGCAGATTGTAATCCGCTGAATGCTACTGGAGGCTGCCGTGGATTTTGAGGTTTTGATTGCACTTATTGGTTGTGCCAGTGAGATTAATACAGGTTTCTTGTACATAGACAACCTTCTGCATGTATGTAGAGGATATTACACGGTTGTGCAAAGATATGAAGTTTATCTTCGAGTGGTGAATATATTCACGAGTGAAATATTTTTCAATACGGGAAGATAAACTTAACATCTTCGTGCCACCGTGTAATATTCTTTTTATTATATAGACACATCCACAAAAAA
>JAOTRR010000038.1:24644203-24656384 GCA_028570945.1 Gogo arcuatus
GACCTGTATCTGCATGATTTTATGCATTGTGCTGCTGCCATATGATTGGCTGATTTGGATAATTGCATGAATCAGAAAACATGAATGAGCAGGTGTATAGGTGTTCCTATTAAAGTTGACTGTGAGTGTGTATAAAAGTACATAAATTTACTCTGTGTTTCATGAAACTGATTTCCTATAATTCTTTAAGCAAAACAATTGACAGCACTTTCGACAAGTTTAAACCCCCCCCTTTTTTTAAATCAATATCATGTGGTAATGGTATTATGTCTGTAATGGCTTCAGTTTTGTTTACAGTTCAGCAACTGTGTTGTATAAGGACAAGCAATTTTAGAACAAATGATATGGAAAATACTTTCCCTCCATGGCTTTTTGAAGTCTAAATTCAATTAAAGTGGTGAAATTATATCTGTGCTGTCCTCATGCTTGGCTGTCTACCTGTTACATTGCTTCATACCTTTTTAAAATAACCACTAATGCAGCTTTTGGCCTTATCTGGTATTTAATCTGCAGAAGCACAAAATGTTAATCTGATACATTTTATAAGGGTTTGAAGATGTTTTAATGAAAATTGTTCTGAATTTTTCTCTCCTTTTGAAATGGGGAGTGTAGTGCAATCAATCAGTATTGCAGTAGAGCGCTGTACATTTGTGTCTGGCATTTATTTTCAAATGAAGTAAACCATTTCTGAAATACAGTACATATTTTCTATTTTAACTTCTCAATTGGATTTACTCCCTGATTGAACATATTGCTTGCAAACGCCACTGCAAATTTGAAAGAGAATTGAGAATTCCTAACCCTGTTAGTATGTCAAGCTTTCTGTACACTGTGAATGTCTTGTGTGAGGCCTGGTGCATAAGATTACTGGTCATCTTTTATTTCTATTGCGACTCACTCCATAGAAAAAATTTTTATGCAAATTTTACACGAGCTTACACAATTTTTTCAGCTATCTTAAATTTAATCAATCACTTAAGGCAGGTTTGCAGTCCAAATTTAGATTTATTTTAGTTTTGCTCTGGGTGCTATGCTAATGGAAGCTTATGACCACAAATAAGTATAATAAAACCTGCCTTCTCTCATCACACACTTGCCCCAAATCTCATTGTGTGGTTCCTGACACAATAGGATACTATTATTTATAAAAATCTAACAAAAGTGCATTTCATAGTAAAAAATCTAGTGGTCATTTTGAGCATGGAGACATTTACTATTTACATTTTTAAAGAAGTTATTTATTATTTATAAGGATGAGTTATTCTGCTATTATGCAAGTTTGATTAAGCATAAATAGTGTTAGCAGGTTCCAATAGGACAACAGTGTCCATGCACACCTCTGTTCATTATTGTTTCATGCATGAAATGGTGATAAAAAAAAAATTAAAAAAGGAATTTGCTTAATATGTGGTATTTGTGTGTGTATTTAACATGTAGGCTGTTAATTTTATGAATGAACTCCTGCGTGTGTAACTGTATAGCATGAACACACAATATGAAACTTGTATGCAGGTAAATAAAATCTGTGATTTGTAATCAGAATATAACATTGTAAAATTCTGATGTCCTGTTTCCATTTATTTATGATTATGTTCGATGGGATTATAACTCTGCACGACATGTTCTATAAGTTACAGCATTTTATAGCATGGAAAAACCTAATTATATGTAATTTGCTTAAGTATTTCTCTGTGTTATTAGATATTTGGTCATTGTGCTTTTGTATAACAAACTTTTTTGCTTATAGAAAAAGCAAAAACAAAAGCAGACACACTTGTCTATTTCCACTTTCTGGCTGAAAAATGAAAAGAAAAAAACCCACAACGGCTTGGAAGGTGAGAATCAAGCTTGAGTTTAAAAATGCTCAACTGAGTTTAATTACAAATACAGCAAAGAAAAGTAACAGGCTCAGTTGACACAATAAAAAAACTAATTACAGAGAATTAACAAATGGTATTAGTCACTGAGGCAAGTGTGTGATGCAGTTAACATGATGCCAACTGTAACTCAAAAGTAATACAGCAAAATTCATACAATAAATCTTAGTTGATCAACTATTGCAAAATGAATGTACACTATTTTAACATTTCATCATCACTGGGAATAGGGCACTTGATTTTCACTGACCAATCATTTCAAATGAAGTGATTAACATTTTAAACCACTTGCTTTATTGATTGTAAGGTAGTGATTCATTTTACACTGAGGACTAAATTTAGATAGTGATTGGTCAAATCTCTGCAGAGAAACCCTGAGAGCTACTCAGGATCCCTGCTGTTCTGTCACCAAGACAGATATAGTGGGTGTCTGATTTACCTCTGCTTCTCTGGCTTGGATTAAATTTGAGCTCGCTGGAGAGTGATTAACCTGAAAGAAAGGGGTCAAGGGCTCACACATTAAACTCTTTTGTGCACTAGCATGGAGCTGTGATGAGCCACTCTACAATAATAATCATTCGGCTCTCAACATTGAGATGGGGCTGCTAACAACTTCTCGTTGTGATGATGGAACCTTAAAATGACTGCATTAGGATGGAGGAATGTGTTGAGGGAGAGAGGGACAGAGTAGTAGGGGAGTAATAGGAATAGGTTATCACTGGTGGATTGACCTCCTACTTCAGCAATTGTTCATTTTCTAGTAATGGATTTACAAGTTAAAGGATTTGCTTGAAGGTTTTCAGTTTTCCAAATGTAACAATTGTTCAAAATCTACTAAAAGTCATGCCTAGGGCTGGGTGATATGGACAAACTCTTATATCACAATATGATATACGATTTCATATCTCAAAGCGATATACATAACTATATACAGTATTACATTTTCTCTAAAACTGATGAAAAAAATGATCTATACCAAATAACTGCATGCATTCACAACTGCTTTTTGATAATTCTGTGAAGTAAATACCAGGTCTGAGGCATACCTTACAAATGACTGTTTTCTGGTCAGTGTCTGATTTGTTATACTCAAATCACGTCCAAACGACAGAAGTACCTCCCTTTTGGTACAAATTCGTCATCTTTTAGTTGGGCTGACACCTGCTCTGTGTTGGAGTGTTATGGGGAGTTTCCCTCTGTGTCATGCTACTCCATGCTTTTTTCCCCCCTTGTTTTTATTACAGCACACTGCTAGTAGCTCCTAGCTCTGACCTTAGTGACATAAATCAGCTGTTGCAAAGTGGCTTTTGACATTGGAAATATAGACAATATATGAACATATCTATCAGTAGACATTTTTCTATCTTTCTATGATATTTATCGCCATATCGCACAGTCCTAGTCATGCAAAAACAAACAAATGGTGTCTCCTGCAGACAGTAAAGTATCACTTTTGCAAAGTCCAACATGATTAAGAAAAATTAAAATGTTTTGCAACCATGTTGCTTATTTTGAGGAACTTTTTAATTGGCACTATATGAGGATGTGGTTTGTTTTCAGCTGTAATTCCCAATTATCATGTAATTATATGGGAGGGATGTAACTGAATATGAACACATTATTCAGAATGAACAGATGATGTGTTCTAAACAGATACAAATAGGAGATGCACTATTTTTTTAAAAACCTTTCCAGAAAGGTTCACAGGGCATCTGATTGAGACTATAGGTGTGCAAAAACGGACAAGTAATGCAACAAAAAGTTACATGAGCGGGAGGTTTTTTACCTTCAAGCAGTCATATATGAAGTTCTTGGGCAGTGAAGTTTGTGGGACAATGAAAGAAGAAATAACATGGGAATGAGTCGTTGTGTGATGCATTTACACATAAGGTTCATTCATTCCTCCTTAGTCACTGCCTGGTCAGGGTCATGGTCATGGAGGTTTACAGGAGGCTGCTAGTTTTGTTTATATTTTGAGAAGTAGAACTAAGTAAATTTGTTAGAAAATATCAGGGGCAGGAGCAATCAATAATAATGACTACACGAGGGGGATTAAAAAGACAGTTCTGTACACACCTCTAGTTAAAACCAAATTTAAACTTTCCAGTGTTTCCAGAGGCACAGCGGTTGAGTTTATATTGATTTTTTTTATTATAAAGCAAACAAACAGACAAACAATACCCTTTCTGGTTTAGGCCACACCCACTGCAGGTTTAAGTCTGAAGACGAATACAGATACGGATATAGATGCGGGTATTTGGAGAACTAAACATACAGATAGTGTCAAAGCTGTTGCATGATGTTCATTCTGAGTATTACTTGAGAACCTCTTTTAATCCTTTCATTATAGTGTCTACTTGATTCTTATGAAGCAAAAACACAGATCTAGTGAACACCTCAGTAAAACTGTAAAGAACAAGCACATAAACGCAGACGTTCCACAAACTCCATACAGGATTAAATATTTTCTGATAATACTAAATTAAATTAAGCACAGGAGGAAGCTACTCAAATGAAGTTAGCAGTTATTTTTTTTAAAAGGAAACTGTCATATTCCAGGAATAGGTGATTCTGTTTATTTAAGTTTATAATCTGCACAATACAAGTCAGTGCAATTAAGTGTGCTGGAAGGAATACCGACTTCCTGCTCGAATTCACACTGTTAATTAACCAGCCCAGCTTTTTGGAAATAAATGATTGCCATGGGTTTATCTGCTATTTGCATGAATAAAAGAATGTTTTCCCTGGCTGTCTGTCTTCTTGTGCGGGAGGGGATGGACTAGCAAAATAATTTGGAGTAAAGTGGGCTTCTAATGAGCTTCTGAGTATTTCATCTCTGAATGTTGAAATCATTTGAGATGCAAATTCCATGTTGTTTATTCAGCTTATAGGGTAATCAGAGCACACACACTTAGTCTATTTTTTCCTATTAACTCCTTTTATTCAATATTCAGTTTGCCTCTAATCATTTCACACATTCTATTTTGATGATTGTAAGAAGACTTTCGAAGTTGACTTTAACTGGTTTTTGATGAAAATTGAACCTAGTGTGAAAACATGGCATCTTTTAGCTTCGGCACCATTCAGGTTAGTGCAGAAGTCTCTAGTGTGTACGTTTGTTGCTCTTTGTATGTTTTATGATCATATGATTTATGCATATCTTTGGAGAGCGGATTACTGTTTACAGTTAGAGTGTACATGTTTTAACAGCCTGTGCTGAGCTACTCTTTTACTTATTAATGCACTGGGATCATGAGGCTACAACAGTGTATGCTGTTATTTTTCCAGTCTTAAGTTGTATTAGACTGTGTGTGTGTGCGCTTTGTAGATCTTTATCACCTCTGAGCCGGCACGCATGAGAGCAAAGCATTGTGGTTCACAGCAGTCCAGTCACAGCCATAGCTGCCCTTTTAAGTCTCATCTACCTAGCTGTGCTTGTGCTTCCTGAGGAGAACTCCCTGACATTAAAACTCAATTAGCAGGCCACTCAGTAAATAGTGTATGAGCCCTGCACTTGGATAATGAAGGCCCAGAGCAGGGTTTCTCACACTATATCTCAATACATCAGCTGGGCCGTCAGTGAGCGTGTCACTCCAAAGGGAGGTTCAAATGCAGATGAGTGTTGACAAGCTGGTCCTGTTGTCATTCAGAACATCTCGTGCCCCCTCCTCCCTGGGGTTTCATCTTGCTGTTTCCTGCTGCTACGCTCGTCTGCAGATCTCTCACTGCTCATGCATACCAATACCTCATTCAACTCTTTTCCCCTCAACCAACAAAAAATGGACAGATTTATTATCACATAAATACCAATAGACATATAATAGTCCATGACTGGCTGCTCACAGCTTGTTAACAATGAGAGAAGGGTATTCTGAGAGGCCATGTAATGATTGAGGTTAGATGAAATGAGGCTGTTTTTGTGCCATGGCTCAATGCACAATAACAGACACATCTTCTGTTATGTGATATGTGATGTAATCATGCATAAACTACACTTGATTGTAAACTACACTTGATTGTAAAAACAATCTGTGATTCAGGATTGGGGAAATAGACCTTTTTCTGTGAATGTGGATTTTTCCCTGCCCGAGTCTTTGTTCTTGCCAGTGCTCGAAGCACCTCTAGCTGTTATGTGTTTGCTTTCTGGAAACCCAAAACATGTCATGACCCCACATTAACAAGCCATGACCTCGGAGTGGTGACAAACTGTCAGGATTCATATCCGTTCACTCACTTTCTGTGAAACACCCATGAGTATGTGCGCGTATGTGTTCACCTTATTTATCAATTTACCAATGGATTATGTAACTATTATTTTACAGGAGCCATGATGCCTATAAACACTCCCTGGCCACTTTAATAGGAACACCGGTACACCTGCTTATGCATACAATTATCCAATGAGCCAATTATGTTGCAGTAGCACAAGGCACAAAATCACGCAGATACAGGTCAAGAGCTTCAGTTAATGTTCACATCAAACTTCAAAATGGGGGGAAAATGTGATCTCAGTGACTGAATGTGGCATAGTTATTGATGCCAGACAGCCTGATCTGAGTATTTCAGAAACTGCTGATCTGGGATTTTAAAAGCATCTTTTAAAAGAATGCACAGTGTGTCAAATCTTGAGGCATCCGCTACAGCAACAGAAGACAGTCAGCCAAGAACAGTAATCTAAGGCTACAGTAGGCACAGAAATCTGTCCAGCCTCAGATTCCTGTTCTTGGCTGGCAGGGGTGGAACCTGAAGCACTCTTCTGATACACTGTTGTGGGTTCAAGGTTCAAAAAAGAAGAAGCCTTTATTTGCCACATATACATTAGAGCACAGTGAAATTCTTTCTCTGCATTTAAGCTAACATTACTCCTTTCAAAGGTTAACAGCACTCCTTTCACTCCCCCCAACCACCTGTTGATATAGAGAATTAAACCAATGATCATTTGGTCCCAAAGCTGCTTCTCTAACCTTTAGGCCATAGCTGCCCCAGAAAAATAGACTCCCTGTCGGGAAATCAAACCCTGGTCTTCCACGTAACAGGCAGCGATATGTCCACTATACTAACGAGGAAAACCAAAGTGCTGCTCAATGTTCTGCTCAAGGTTTGATGTGTTGTGTTTTATGAGAATTCTTTTCTGCTTACCATGCTTGTAAAGAGTGATTCTTTGAGTTACTGTAGCCTTCCTGTCAGCTCAAACCTCTGACCTCTCTCATCAGCAAAGCATTTCCACTGATGTTCTCTGGATGTTTTTTTTTCCTGTATAAAGACTATTGTGAATGAAAATACCAGGAGATCGGCAGTTTCTGAAATACTCAAACCAGCTCGTCTGGCACCAACACCCAGTCAAAGTCACTGAAATCACGTTTAGTCTCCATTCTGTTTTTGATGTAAACAGTAACTGGAGCTCTGAAACAAATGTATGAGTATAAATTTAAAACATAGCTTTTTATTTTACATGTAAAAATGATATGATTTGCAATTACATGTTTAAAAATTATTTACATGTTGTAATTTTAAATGTTTAACAGTAATATATATTGTTATTGTTAACAATATATATGGAAGTTTATATGGAATATTATATGGAAGTGGTATACCACACACAGGTATACCACTTCCATATAAATTATTATCTGGCACATCTGGTGAGACATAATTTATTATTATCTGAGTGTCTGTGCAATATTGTGTGTTGTTACCATTTTTAATTACAGCAATTTTTTTGAATTGGTGAGGAACCTTTCTGTAAAATACACGATATGATGAGATCTATCAAATGCAGGTGCAGGTTATCTACAGGTCAGGATATATTATTCAGTGATATTACATTTGCTCCCTCTCCATGTGACAAGTTAGAATGGTGAGTAGCATTTTGTTTATGGCAATTCTAAATGGTATTGTATTGACAACTATTGTTACAGAGAAAATATTGCATAATAATATGGTTGAGCAAAGGTAAAGGTTTCAGTGCTACACAGTTATAGATAACAATAACTTCTGTGGAAATTGTAGAAACTTAAATTATAACCCATATTACATTTTTCTGGACCTGATGTATTTCACACATACTATATCTTTCCTATTAGTTTCACATTAGTTACTGAATAGTATTTAAAACTGAATAGTATTTAAAACCAAAAAGCAGAAATCACTGTTACAGAAAAGGAGAGGCTTTATGATGACATTAGTGTTCGGTTCAGGTCCAGGCCTCACTAATCCATATGAGGGTGTCCAGGTGTGCCCCAGCTCTCTATACGATCAATACACAATGCATCAGAGGTTAGGAAGAGGTAAACTCATTCTTTGAAGGCTTGTGTGTCTGTGTAGAGGGCTGGATTTGCTGAGCTAACATGGCTCAGAAAAATCTCCTTTTGATTGAGCTTGTTTGGTCAGAGCTCTGGAATTTTTGTGTTTGCTGAAGAGTCAAGGAGTTTCATAGAAGTTTGCAGCGGCACTAGTGCATCCCTTACTATGCATCAGAGGAACACGTGTTTGGGAAAAGTTAAAAAGCAAGGAAATATTTCTCAGTGTGGACATGAAACAGGCTTTGCATGTATTTGCGCTGAATGCAAACCCACCAGGTCATTATAATATAAAACTGAATAAAACTAGGAGAAAAAATGGGGTGAAAATAAATATACAGTATTTTTTAAATTATGATGTCAAATAATATATAACAATATATAACAATATTGGACTTTAAGTAGTGCATGATCTCAAAGCCCACCTGCTGGGCTCTTACCTGCTCAGACTGTATTCTATTTCAAAGGAAAGTTCAAATGAAAATGAACGGATAAGTGTGTCAGCTAAATAAATTAATGTAAATGTAAATATTTTGTCATGAACTACAGTAGTAATTAGTAGTAGAATGCTGGGCTCCACCAAGCTACTACATAGCTCTGTTTAAATGTGCACAGTAGGCATATGGCCTGATATGAGAATGATTAGATTTAATTATCATAAAACAAGCCACTAAAAGTTAGATCAAATAACAATCTCTAAACTGACTCTCTACTGATATCTGGTTTGCAACATGATCGTACAGCATAATAATATTTTTTTTCTTTTAATAATTTCACCTATAAAACAGCATGAATATTACCCAACATTACAGTTCCTCAAAATTTATCCTCAGCAACAACAATGATTTTTCATGGACTGTAAAAAAAAAAAGAAAGAAGGAAAATGCTCACCCTGGATGGGACACCAATCCATCACAGGGCACCATGCACACACATTCACACCTACAGGTAATTTATCATAGCCAATCCACCTACTTGCATGTTTTTGGACCATAGAAGTATACCAAAGAATCCAGAGGAAACCTATGCGAACATGGGGAGAACATATAAAACTCCACACAGGCAGTAACTCAAGTTCAAGATCAAATAAGAGACCCTGGAGCTGTGAGGTGGCAATGTGATCCACTGCACCACTGTGCCACCAGGGACACACAGGGGGTACTCCACGACCAGGATTGGGAACCTGTGATTTAATCTACATAGGTGGGTGGGCGTTGATCCTGAAGTGATTCAAAAAGGCTTTATATGAATAAATGCAAGACCAACTCATGACCAGCAGATGTCAGCACTGCTCTCTGTCTGTTTGGGCCTGTTTGGTAATCCACCATGTGTGGTTTCTCATCTCTTTTCCCCTCTGCTGGCGGGAGTGCAGCAGCTCGATGAGCCATATTGCAAGGTCCTGTACAAGCTTGATGGCTGGAGGTAAAGTAAATGCCCCACAAAAATCCCCCATTTTCTTGTCAGAACACAGCTAAGTCTGCAAGCATATTTCCCTGCCAAAAATCCACAGCTGAAAGAAAATAGTGAAGCACGGAAAAGTAAACACAAGCACTATAATATGGAAAACATGGTGGGATCGGGGGGGTTGGAGTGTATGGGTAAAGTCTTCGGGTGCGTCCCTTTCCTTGCAGGCCTTCATCTTTAGCTGACAGCCTGGCCTTGATTTGTGTTGTAGCCTGCTGCTCGCCTCAACCTGTTATCTCAATGATGTACTAATGCTAGTCAAACGTTAGTGTGAAAGGCTGGGCTCAATAGAGGCAGTGTTAGCCAGGAGAGTCAATATTAGCAGAGTACACAGACTGGGGTTAGGGCAGGGGGGTGGGGTGAGTGTGTGTGTGTGTGTGTGTGTGTGTGTGTGTGTACAAGAAAGAGGAGTGCCTCGTTCTACCTGACTCCACAAAACTTGGTACCAAGCAACAGTAATCATGTCGAGATACAGAGAAATCCTTTTCACTGGCACCTCTTCTTGGAGACATCAGTGATTACCTGCCTTTATGTGACATGTTTATTCATGGCAATACCTGGGATTATCAGGTCTATATTTTCCCAGGCTTGCATAGGAGACAACAGTCTGCTGGCCCAAGGTCTTTCTCCTCTGACTTTGGTGCAGTGACTGATTCACTGGTCCCACACCCAACCCCACCTGCACACTCATATCAACACATCCACTCCCCAATCACGGCTGCTTTATATACCGAGAACTGTGCAAACAGTTGATTTGGGAGAATCAACAGTGGCTGTCACATGACCCCTTGCAAACACTGAAGACTTTTTATGTGAATCATAATGCTCCATAGAAGCGATTGTGTGGGGTGAGTACCTTAATAACAACAGGAGGGTGACTAATGTTTGACTTACATCTCATTATGGAACGTGAATAAAGGACAAAGGTTGACTACTTGATGACAGTATCAGATTGTTTAAACGAGGCTTGCTAACCTTGTTAATCTATAGGCCTTCCTGGCAAACAAACAGACTAATATTGACCGTCTGGAACCAGAGCTCACTCAGTATTATCAGTATACCCCTGTAGCAATTTCCTCCAAGCCTTGGGACGCTGTCAACATGCCAGCAAAAAGAAAATATTGTTCCTTGCTTCAGGGCACACAATTTGTGCTGATGCGCTAAAGTCAGTGAGTAATTTGAACAATGGGCCTGTCTATATGAAAATATAGTGTGTTTGAACCAGATCATTAGAATATACAATGCTAGTTCAAATTTCAAAACTAAAACTGCGCCAGAGTTGTTAGCATCATTGACGGCCATTGTTCTCTCTTGCCATTTCCTGCTTTTAAGTGTGATCTGTGTAAGTTTCTGACACAGATCAGTAAGCTTAACATCTGAGGTGATGGTCAGACTTATAAACCTCCCTCACTAAGGTAACAGGTTTGTGCTATATTTAAACCACAAACCAAGATAAGAGTGAGTATCTTTTCTAATTACCGATGAAAACATCCCCCCCACTATACCCCCAAGCCAACAGTGTCAGCACAACACAAACACCTTTTGATGTGGAAACACATTGCTCCAATTCGGATCTGCTGACGTGAAAAAAGGCAGCATTAGCTAATGCACTCCTTAAACACCATAATCACTCTTTCCTCCTTGCTGTTAATGAATGCTAATTAGAACTCTTGCATTTCCCCCCTCCACTTTGTGTTAGCTGGCTGCCTCTCTAATGTTCTGTATTGTTCCCTCGCCCTCTCCAGATCTGATCCAGAGATGCTTCACTAACTATTACGGTCAGCTAAGTCCTCCGTCTCCAGTGCTGCAAACTACATAAGCCACTAACAGTCTAGCCAGATATTGTATTTATTTGATCTGAAAGCCTCATCATACTGCTAAAAATACGTGAGTGGTATGTGAGTTAACTTCTCAGTAACTTGGTCCTGGATTTAGGGTAGCAGAAACATTTTTTTTTATGACCGTGCTATTTAAACAAAGAAACACCTCTGCCTCTGCATGACCAGAGCTACGTCACAGACCAGGAACAATAGAATTGTGTACCCAGGCATTAAATAAGTAATAAAACATGATGGGGTGTGCTGTTATAGGAAAGGCTTCAAGGACAAGGCGGTGTGATGCCACACTCCTGAAGTTGATTATTTTCCAATAACAGCACACGCTTAAGTGTTTTATCCCTCTTGTAACTCAGGAATTTGCTATCAATTACAATTTTTAATGATACATCACACTTTTAGCTATTTACAGTTACATTTAATGTTGTGGAACATCTGTGAAACAAGTTACTTCTTGTTGTCACTTACATTATAGTGACCATAAACAGTCATTTCTTCACAAGCCCTCTGTCGTAAGGAGTCCTGTGGTGGAAAATGTACTGCCTGCTACAAAGTGCTGACAACTGTGACTCCTTCCATAAATGTTAAATAAACAGCTCCTTACAGAAAGCTTCACCACATTAAAATTACAACACATTTTTAATCCATTTAATATTAGACATAGATTATTAGGAAGCATCAACTGTATTATGTATTAGGAGTACAT